>APFE031436524.1:0-15270 GCA_000404065.3 Pinus taeda | reverse complement strand
GTTCTAGCTTCTGCCTCTTCCTCTCTTGTTTCCTCTGCCTTGACCTCTTCCTCTTCCAAAGGACATCTGGGTCTTAAAGGCTTGCTCTAGAGATGAGTTTTCATTCCTACTCAATCTCTGCTCATGTGTTATCAGTGATGCATGTAGCTCATCAACTGAAACGTTTGAGAGATCCTTTGTCTCTTCAATGGTGGTGACAATAGCATCAAACTTTGAGGGTAAGACCCTCAATATTTTCTCCACAATCCTCCTTTCTTCAATGGTTTCTCCATGAGTCCTCATCTGTGTGATCAGACCAATTACATGTGTGAAGAATGAGTCAATGTTTTCTGACTCCTTCATGTTCAAATTCTCAAAGTCTCTCCTCAACAATTGTAGTTTTGCTGTCTTCACTTTCTCCATGCCTTGATAGGCTGTCTTTAGGGTCTGACATGCTTCTTTGGATGTCTTAGCTGCTGCTATCCTTGGAAACACGCTCTGGTCCACTGCTTGATACAAAAATACACGGGCTTTTGAGTCCTTTTTCCTATTTCTCTTCAGCAGATCCTTCTCTCCTGGAGTTAACCTATTGAACTCATTTTCATCTGCTGGTTCTTCATAACCATCTTGAACTAATTCCCATAAATCTTGAGAGGCAAACAGGGCTGTCATGGTTATAGCCCAATAGTAATAGTTTTTTCCATTAAACTGTGGGAGCTGGGTGTTAAACATACCCATACCAGCGCTTGTGCTGGCCATTCCTTGCATCCTTAGTTATGCTTCAATTTCTTGACTGTATATTTTAAAACAGCTGACTGCTGCAACCAAAAGACTCCTCCCTTCAGCTTCTTTGTTGTCCTCAAAGAGCCTAAACCTGCTATGATACCACTATTGGGGATTTTTGAGGGGAAAATCCCAAAAACACAAAAATAAAACACACAAAGGCAATGCTCTGTTTCCTTTACACCAGGATCTTTTTGCACAGAGGAGCTTTTAAAAAAAATTTACTGAACAGAGTATTGCACCACCATAAAAGATTTCCATTCATTAAAATAAATTTACTGAGACATATTCATCCTCTTTCACTCAGAGGGATTCACCAAAACATTACAAAAGAAATTATTTTGTCTTCTTTGAAATTTTACACCACTGTGTGTAAAAATTTCATTTACATTCACTGCTGTGTGAAAAATAAAAATTACAGGGATTTACAGTTTTACCTTTTCACTGCTGTGAAACAATTCATGGTTTTACACAAACCTCCTCTGGTTTTCTTCTTTCACCTCTCGGCCTTCTCCTGCACTGCTGTGCATTCTTTTCATTTCTTACATTACCAAAAAAAACTTTTCGCTGCTGCGTTTCATACCAATAAAAATAAACTCTATCTCATTCCCTTTTTTACGAGCTATGTGTTTTTCATTACTTAGTCTTCATTCGCTGCTGTGAACCAACTCTTCACCTCCCCGTGTGCAATACGAAAATAGAAATCAACTCTCATACGATTCATATGGAAAATAATAAAACCTACATACCGTAAATACCCCCATACTTCCGTAAAAAGAAATATTACGTACCGTAAGAAAAACATTAAATGCATTACCTAAAAACCATGTCATTACATTAACATAGGGTATGGTCCATAGTATTACTCCACGCTGCATTTAATTTAAGCAGGCCCCGTATGCACTTTGGAAAAATAAATGGAGGAGAACCTCCCTTGCAATCGGACGGCGGAGGATGGAGGACCAGATCGGACGAGTATCGGGTGACAAGCTTTGACCGACATTTATCGTTCGATAAATGTCAGAGGGTGATGTCACCCCAATCCACGTGTCTGCTCCAAATCTTATCGGAGTGCCTCAGTACGGAAACTACCTTTAACAAAAAGCGGTGCGATATGGTTTCCGGTGGTTTATGGTATTGCAATAGTGGTTTCGAGGGTTGGACGGCAGCGTTGAAATTATATTTTCAACAATACTTGATGATTCTGGCATCTGTTGCCATATTGATCCTCTGCAAAATGGGGAAAGAGGATAAGGATTCAGGAAAACACAAAACTACATTAGAGAAATCGCCTTGACAATCGGGACATACACAGATTTCTCCAATAAAACAATCGGGTGCTTGTATTTCACATACACAGATTTCTCTAATAAACAAACGGGTGGTTTTATTTCATATAAAGGGTCACATTGCCGAACATGCAAGATACAATGTAGGCTCTCAAAACCATAAAGCATATTTTAGAGGAAGATCAGGAGGAAACAAAACAATGGTTTGAATGCAGCATTTGGTGGTCCAATATGCTATGTTGTTATTTACAGGATCCATGTAAATGACAAAACAAAGTATCGACTGCTACTCGAAAAAGGGAATTGTTGCAAACAAACTTGTTCCCAGTCTAGGCGGATAGATCCAGCAACTCCTTGGACAACTTGGCGCGCAAGGGCATTAACTCTGGCCGGTGGGGTAGATATTTTCAAAATCAAGGTTCGGCATTGGTGCAGAAGTTATCCCATTTAGGGAAGATTGTTTCTTACAATGCCGATCCCGGGATAACCTCCAAATTTTTTTGGAGTCATCTACGGAGGCCGACGAAGTGTCCGCCCGGACAAAAGTAGTTGGAATTTGGGAAAAAAATTTAAAAAATCTTGTGGAGGCAGTGTTTGAATCTTGTTTGTTTTTTATGGTGGAAATGGATTCAACACCTAAAATTTTGAAGTTTAAAAACTATAATTTAGATTTACAAAAATCTTAGACCAAATTTTCTTTGAATATCACTGGAATTCCTCCAACTAGTTAAACTACGACAATCTTTTATGACCAACCCAAAAACATTGGGAATATTTGTCGCCTATGATATCTACTTCCAAAGGTACACCCTGCGATTTCATTGGTGAGTGCCAGGTAAGCTGTTGTATGGTCCACAATGGACACTTTTGCCCATATGTTAATCTATGTGGCGGTAAGAAGACATGGACCGGTGGATGATAGTTGTGATTTTCTCATTGGTGAATCTTGTTTCCCCGCATGAAGGTAGTGGATCCTTCATGTCTCGTGAAAATATTTAGGCGTAGGCGACTACCGTGAACTGAAGTCATGCCACGGGCATTATCTTACAGGCTTATAGGTCGTGCACGGGCATTTTCTTATCTGGCTGCCGCAAAGGATCCCCGCATAAGATTCGGATTATGAACATTTATACCCCATACTACAACCGCAAAACATTCTGGGATATGGCTACGACATCTGGGCTACTTGACATCAAACCTTTGATCATTGCAGGAGATCTCAATTTCATGATGGAGTCTACGATTGTTGGGGACAAAAGGTCAAACAAGACCCTTTGGTTAGACATTTCAGAGACCTATTCCAACGTAAATCACTCAGGGACATTGCATTGAACCCTCTATGTCCAACTTGAAGAAATGGTTTTTCTAGGGTGGAGGGTATAAAAAAGAATAGACAGATTCTTTGTGGACTCCCAAACGTGCTAGTGGATGAACTAGATTCATTCATGGCCATTTTTCTTGGACATCTCTGACCATGATGCCATAATACTTGAATGGTGCGATGAAATCGACCATCTCAATCTACCTTTCAAATTCAACACAATGTGGATAAATGACCCAGACTTGTAGTCCTTAGTTCACAATCATGGCACGCTCCAATCGCTGATGATATAAATAATCCTATTCTGCGGGTTAGGAACAAGCTAATGTGGCTTAAATCTGAAGTCAAAGTCTGGATATACAACCATCAATCCAACATGAAAAACGAGCTTCATTCTATTGAAGTCAAAATTCTCTCCTCTCAGATTCAATTCTTCCTGATTACTTCTCTATCTAGCCAAAACATACAATATTGTATTTGGCACTCAAGTGAGACAAAATATTCAAACTTCAGGAAGAGGTGTGGAGACAAAAAAATTAAAGGCAGAGATCGCAATACAATTTCTTTTCACCATGCTACGTCCAAGCAGAGACAAATAAACTACATCAGGGCAATGCTAGATGCTTAAGGAAATACTCTATCAAATAACAAAGACATAAAATTGGAAGCCTTTCACTATTTCAGACATCAATATTTGGACAGGGAAACAGACTTCATCACAGAAAAAATAGATCTTGTTGACTTGTTCCCGGTAATGCTCAACGAGGATGACATTGCAATTGTGGACACTCCTAAGACGAGTTGCTATATTCCATCAAGTTGATGGCCAAGGCCAAGAGCCCTGGCTGTGATGGCTGGCCTATCGAACTTTTTCAGCATTTTTTCGAATTCACAGGCTTTGAGCTGGTGAAAATGGTTGGGACTGTCAAAACTGATCGAAATATTCTAGGTGCCATCAACTCTACTTTTCTTACCTTAATTGTCAAGAAATCAAAATCTTTTTTTTCTATGAATATCGACCTATTTCTCTCTGCAATTCCGTATATAAATGATGTAAAAACTCCTAGTGAATAGGATAAATAAGATTATTTAACCATATATTTCATCGGAGTAATTTGGTTTCATGTCTAATAGGAGAATCCATGATGTCGCTTCCATTGATCAACAACGTATTCATTTAATGAAATCCAAGAAGCTAAAATCTTATCTCATGAAGATTGATCGCAAGCATGCATTCCATTGTGTTGATTGGGAATTTCTCACAATTGTTTTATACAAGATTGGATTCCTTGATTGTCATGTACGGTGGATCATGAATTGCATCAAATCCACCTCCATGGTGGTCCTCATCATCCGCGAACCTACATACTTCTTTAATGTTTTCATGGGAGTCAGGTAGGGCTGTGCTACATCCCCACTACTTTTCATACCGGTCATGGACATCCTCAATAGGAGTATCATGGCCATCAAGGAATCTTGTCAAACTATAGGCTATAAAATCTATAGAAACTGCGAGGTGACCCACTTTATGTTTGGTGATGATGTGATGTGTGATGGGGTCACCGAGATCACTCAATGGGAAACATTTCACAAGATATTAGACAAATTTGGGAAGGCATCTGGATTAGTCATCAATTTCTCCAAACCTAAATTAATCACTAATGACCAAGTTTCGAATATAATTTTGGCTACTTCTACACTGTTTGGGATAAATATTTGCTTCATGATTGATGGCTTCAAATATCTACGATTGTTTTTGAAACCAATAAAATACCTTTCCCATGGCTTGGAGTGGCTTATTGCGAAGTTAAAAAACAAGCTGACTTGCTAGAACCATCGTTGGCTCACCTTGGGAGGTCGTGTTACCCTCATCAAAGTTGTACTATAGAGCATCCCAATTTTTTGGATGCATCTCTTTCATATTTCCCAATCCATCATCCGCCATAGTGATAATATCATTGCCAACTTCTTATGATTTGGCACAGAGAAAAAAACAAAGATACAAATTGTCATTTTAAGTACTTTATTGAAACCTAAAAATTTTGGTAGCTGGGGACTCCTTGACTCCCGAGGATTCAATATTGATGTACTTGCCTCATTCCCTCTAGAGGATATTTTATGCTAGGGGCCTGTGGTAGAAAATCATGTTCAACAAATACATTGTATAGGAAAATATGAAGGATTGAATGGTTGTTGGGGTGCCTCCTACACGTGGTCCATCTATTGTTTGGTGTAGTCGTCGTCAGGAAATTCCATGGCTATGCAGCAACTTGCAGTAGCTGGTAGGGGACGGTGGAAAAATTCTTGTCATCCTAGATGTCCTCAAAGCTATGAATGGCTTCCATATACTAACAACTCCCTTGATACATTTTCTGAACTCACAGTGATCACTTTGCTCACCAATATTTGCGACAGGGTATATCTTCCGAACACTGCTCCTGCTTGGCCACACGATGGGCAGATTGGCCTGCCAAACCACCTAGTCGGGAAATGGGATGAATACCACCACTCTCTCCACATGGCTCGAATTCGTCCCACTCTACGCTCTAATCGACTCATGTAGGGGGCACATGTTGCGACCGAATGCATTGTTGTCAATGAAGTATATGCCCATATCACTTCTTGTTCTCAATCACTCCCATTTGTTGCTACTACTGCTACATGGTGGAAGTGGAATGATCCACTTAAGATCAAGTGCTTCTCATGGTTGGCTCTACATAACCGTATTCTTATTTGGGAGCAGCTCATCGAGAAGCATTTCATGGGCCCCGACAGATGCCGTATGTGTGGGTTGGGTTCAGAGGACTGCACATGTCTATGTATAAAAATGTTATTTTCTTGCGGTTTTTTGGAAGGAGGTCTCCATAGTCCTTGGTGTCCCTTTGCCCTATGACTTTGTCTCGATTATGGACTGCTTCACCAGTTGGTCTCTTCATCTTAATACACACCAGACTTTCCCACTCTATGTGTATGTGGCATATGGCGTGGACAAAACATGGTTGTTTTCGGAGACAAACAACCTCATGTCCAACTAGTGGCTTTGAAAATTGTTGAATACTACCAAGAAGTCGGGCAATGTTTCCACTTGGATATCGAAAGTACTATCACACTGGTTGATTTAAAAAATATCATCCCCATATGCCATTTTGATGCGGCCACCTTGGTGGGCATTTTCGGCAGTGATGTTTACCTTTCTCTTGATCCCACAACAGATTGCCATTTTCATTGGCATGGTGGTGATGGCGACAATTCCAAGCGTAATTGATTGCACTATGGGGTGCATTGCAAGCTTCCTCATGGCTTGAAATGAACAACCTTATGATCATGGGTGACTCACTAACAATGATCAATTGGATTTAGGGGAAACACTCATTGGAGGTTCCAACTAGGTGTAGCGAACCCATGATCTCATTGAAACTTTCTTCGTTGTATCCTTTCAACACATATATCGAGAACAAAACACTTTGGCCGATGCACTTTCCAAATGAGGTCTTCCTCTTCCCCCCGGCTTCATGGTCTATGAGTAGGAGGTTGATCGCTAGAAACGGTCACTAGACTACTTCGTGATCTAATTTTGGTGTATTTTCGTGAATGTTTTCTGGTTTATTTCTTGTCCCAGGAAATCATTATTTCTAGGGATTGTTCCCCTTGATGGGACAAACTGTCTTATTTCTAGGGATTGTTCCCCTTGATGGGACCAACTTTTAACATTCTCTAGTTTATAGACCATATTTCATTTATTGTTTCCATGTATCTTGCACTTGCTTTGTTTTGAGTTTTTCTAATATGAAGAGAGTTTGTACTTTGCATCTCACTGGACACACCTAGATTTTGGTATACACCTGATATCTTTTTTTTCTTATGAA
Organism: Pinus taeda; assembly: GCA_000404065.3. Lineage (NCBI taxonomy): Eukaryota > Viridiplantae > Streptophyta > Pinopsida > Pinales > Pinaceae > Pinus > Pinus taeda. Next base: position 8,032 of record APFE031436524.1, on the reverse strand, counting down.
AAAAATAGCTATACAACCTGTAAGTCTAAATTGTTCTAAACCATGTTGCTCTAGTCGTATAATCTAAACTTTTGTAATGTGCTACATCTAAATAAAGAAAACTTTGCCATCGTCATACTTTTTAACAAACAAATCTTTTACGTAAATATATTCTTTTGTCCTCCCATTTTAAATATAAAAACCATTTTCAACCAGTGCTCTCAAATTTTTTAGTTACAATTTGATTATAAAATTATCAAGCAATTTAGTCAAGCTCATTAACTTGAGCATGAAAGTTAGCAGCTTAATTTGGTCAAACTCATCAACTTGCTTAAGTTTGAGAGTTACTCTCATGCTACTGGAATCCCAATTTTTGGGCTTCATAACTTCAAAATATAGGCCTAACTATGGGCAGCATAGGACTACGTAATGTGAGTGGAAAGGTACAAGATTATTATAACAAACCCAAAGACTTACACAGATGGCTCTATGCTTACTGTGTCTCAACACTACACATTGTGTAGTACTTATCCCGATGTCTTAAGAAGTGCTGCTATCTATTGTTTGCTGCTTTCTAAAATCTTATTTGAAATTGTTTGTATATCACATATCATATCAATAAATATAACTACCTTATTTGAAATTGCTTAGATATCACATGTCATATCTATATATAACTAATTTATTGAAATAATGATACTAAAATTAAGTTGCCATCATCATTACCACGTAAATATTGAAATGGTCAGTTTTACCATTAAATAAACGAAACACAGAGTCAAATTTAAACCCTAAATGGAGTCATTGTAGCTTCTGTCCAGCAACCAATAACGATGGGAATCCAAATGATTTATTTCCAAAATAAGAAAAATTACTACATTAACAAAGGAAAGAGCTACGTATTAAAAAACATTTCAATTCATATTTGGTCGAATCAGCTTCCCGTACAACGATAACAGATTCAAGAGAATCTGGGAACTACCCAACCTAAAAAGCCATGAGAATCTGGGGACTGACCAATCTAAAAGCTTGACCGAATCTGACTACATCGACAGTGGTGTTTCAATCAACCGAAAGCATGGACGAAACCTGCATGATAGAGGCATCCGTCAGGGCATAGAGATAACTCATTGAACAGTTTCACCTTAAAATCCCTAAAGACAGCTAAATAATTATTTTATTGATTCCAAGAACCTAGATAGCAATCTCAGCAATGGATCTTATTGATATATAATTATTTGAAAGCAAATACCAGACGAGAAGATTAGGAATATCACAACCCGAAACTAAGGTATTAATTCCAATATCTGAGCATGGTTGAAATCGACTAAATTCCAATTTAAAGCTGAATTGTTCGACTGAACCAAGCTATTCATAAATTTTCATATATTAAACCCAGTTCAACAAAAATCTATAATCTTATAAAATAAATTTTCATATATTAAACCCAGTTCAACAAAACTCTATAATCTTGTAAAATAAGTTGAAGAAATACAGAATGTAGGAAAATCGAAACAATAGTTGTCATCTTATTGCAATAGATTATGTTAATGTCGCAAGTTGGGGGGAGAAGAAAGCATACACTTACCATTCAATCGACTTTCATATCCAGCCTTGGTTCAAAGGGGAAAATCCATGTAGCATCAAGCCAATGATCTAGTAAAGGACAACTCGGAAGCCAACTCCATGATTTTTCGGTTAAACTGTAAACTGCCATTTCCAAACTTATATTGCCTTTGAGGCACACATAATCCCCTACACCTACAAACTCAAACAACCGCTCCCTTGGCCAAATCCTACTTACATAATGGCACATTGATGCAGGCATCTTCGCAATCTCCATCCACGACGCGTAGTTGTGGGAGGCCATCTTCACCTTCACAAACTCCCAGATATGTACCTCCTGCTCTGCGTCCAACACACACCTTGCCAATAAAATCCTAGATCTGCAGGCAACTAGGTAGTGGCGCATATTGTCATTAGCCAAGCCTCGGAACGGAGCAAAGAAGGAATTCTCGTTTTGCAGGCTCACACCAACAATGCCCGGCCTCCACTCAATGCCTAGCTCTTCGTCCGAACGGAAGGCCGCCTCACAATAGAAGTATCCTTTACTGAAGACCATCTTACCCGCCTGCACCCTGCCATCCTCCAAGATCTTTTGGACGAATCAAATATTTCAACAATTCGTTTACCATCAAAATCTCCTACTACGATGCCTTGTGCGAGCAGGATCCTCGTCAATCGAAACATGGATGGAAATAAGGGAAGCCTTCGGAATCTTCCTGTGAGAGGATTGGCAACAGTTAGGTTCCAATCAGGTTCCTGGGGGTACGAAATTGGGGACCATTTTGTGAGAGGATTGCCGAGAATTTGGTTCCAATCAGGATTTTCCCGGTACGAAATATCGAACAACAGCAGACCAGCCGCCGATCCGTGGAAACTAATTGTTCTGTCTAAATACGATATCCCTTCTAAGAACGAGAGCGAGAAGGAAGACTTCCACATCCTTGTGGAAAAACAGTACGTCCAACCAGGATTTTTACGGTCTCTATTTTTCACGAAGTGCAGACCCAAGCATGGCTGCTTATTTAAAGGGAAATTGGCCCATAAGGTAGTTATGAATCGGGTTGACGTAAGTAGGGTATTCCATTTTCGGCAAACGCTGCGACATCTACACAGAGATTCAACTGGCAACCTCTTGAATATCTCCTCTTCCAATGCTTCTGATAACTCAGAGCTTGAACTCCACTACATCATTGCCATCACACCAAACTCTAACCCTAAAACAAAGACAAGAATGTGATTTTGATTTTAGTGTTTAAATATAACTCTAAAAGGAGGAGATGGGCTGATTTTAGGGTTTAAATGTGTAACTCTTACTTACCAAAAGCAAAGCAATATAATTCTTGCCAGAAAAAGGTAAGACAGCCAAGGATGGTTTCTCCTTTTGTGCCTATCGAATTCACGCTAACTCTAATTTTCCATTTGCGATGAGGAGATCCAAAAATCGTTTGAAAGTGAACAAATAAGAAGGATCCAAATATTTATGATTTTCATTTATTTGGAGACGTGATTTTCATTGATAGGGTCAAAAAAAATTTAGTGTTTACTAAAGTAAGTTATGGTCCGGGAAAATTTATGATTTTCATTTACGGGAAGATGTACTTTTGAGTGATATGATGAAAAAATATTTAATATTTGTTAAAGAATGGTATGACTTTTTTTATAAGAGAAAAAGGTTTAATAAACTATTCTAGATCTATATAGATGATATAGTTTAAAGGGTTTATAAATTAGCCTAGAAAATAATTTATTTAGAAGACATAGTTTAGAGGGCTCACAAACAAGTCCAGAAAATAATGGAAATCCAGGCAAGATTATTATACAATTTGACAGAAAAATTTAAAAAACTATGTTAATTTCATGATTTTTGGTGTGGGAGGGGTTCTTGATGGTGTTGAATCCATTGCCATCATAAAAAAAAAGCCTATTCAAACACTCCAAGATTCTCATTTTTTTTTTATTATCAAATTCCAGCGAAAAATATGCATCCTTAGCCAATCTGTGGGGTTGGTAGGCAAGGCCTATTTAAATCCAGATCTACCAAGTGCCCATAGGAATTAAATATCTTCTCTCTAAAAGAGTTTTGTATCTCAACAGATTTGATCCATCACAACACTTCCTAAATATTGAGTTAACATGGATCCATGTAGGTTTTATGCTTATTATTTTATTTTATTTTATTTTTAGATTTATGTGATTTGACCAAAAACATCTCCTAATATTTGTATGCTTGATATTTAATTTTGAAAACGTTGAAAAGTAAAATAAAAATAAAATATTTTGATTTAAAAAAGAACTATAGATTTTGGGTATGTGTTATTGACAAACCATGGTATTGATCCATGGTATTGTAACAAAACCTATTTATGAATTAACAATATCTATGGTAAAATAACATCTAGAATTTATAGTCATGAATCATTGGAAGAAGTTAATTTTTAAGGGAGCCGAGGGAGGAATTGCCTAAAAGTGGCCCGAATCTGGGAAAAAATTCAAAAAACTTGTAGATGTAGTGTTTGACATCTAGGACACCTAAAATTATGATTTTTGACAACTTTTACTTAGATTTACAAAATTCGTCTAGAACGCCTAAAATTTTGAATTTCGACAACTTTTACTTGGATTTACAAAATTCCCTGCTAGATTTTTTCAAAATATGACCTGAATTTCCATAACTTTCACGGGAAAAAAAAATAATTTTTAGATTAGGGAATTTTTATGTAATTATTAATTTTAACTCCACAATTATTTATTAATTAAATTGCACCATAAATATATATTAATATTAATATGTTATAAAATAAACCATTCTTATTTTATAAATAATTTATTAAAAACTTTAAAATATTATTAAATTATAAATAAAATAAACATTTAACAAATATTATATTATAGATTAAAAAGTTAAAAGAGGAGAAGGGAATGAAAGCATAGCTCGAAAATTTAAAACAAATAATATGATTCCACAATCACAATCTCGTGGGCTACGTCTCCTCTGAACTCTAGTCAACTAGACTTGGTTCTTTGGTATTATGGATTGAATTATTTTACAAGTTCCACACTCAACTCCAAAAGGTTACTGACTGAACCTATGGCTTTAGAAAAACCATATACATTCCTGTTATGGCTATCCACTTTGTGTAGGCAGATCTAGGCTCCCTTGGACTTGATTCCTTCACTAGGTGCACTAAGCTTCCCTAAGATTCTTAATGGCACAAAATCCTTCAGAATTCTTAAAATGCTTATGAAACCTCTGCTACGACCTCCAATACATATCTAACATAAACAAATGACTGTTCATTTTCTCAAAATGAGCACTGCATCCCTAATCTAGGTCTTCTCCCATGGATGGCTCTGGGCTACCTGAAACTTCTCTTCAGCATATCGACCTTCAGAAGTCTCCAAATGCTTCTGAAAACACCTTCATTGGATTCATAAGGTTCTTTACAGCAGAAATAGGCTTTTGTTTCACCTCAAATGGATGAACCTAGCGTAGCACAGCCAATCACTCAAATGGCCCTGATAGCCCTAAAAGCTTCCCTAAAGCTAAACAGTGAGAAGAGTGCCTCCACAAGCAAAATGAGTTGTAGATATGGATTCAGAACACTGAATTTATTCAGAATGGAACTTCGTTCCACTTTCAATGGCTGCACACTTCCCAATGTAGCTCCCAAACTCATTTGGCCCTAATGGCTCCTGGAACTTCCCCGAAGAAAAATCATATACAAACAAACTTTGATGGCAATGAAACCTGTGCCAATGGCTTCATAAGGTTGAAAAAGTCCAAAATAAAAATAAAAACTCGTCCAAAAAGGACTTTCCTAGCCAAAGTTATGGCCATTTACTCCCAACTGTCAGTTGCCCTTGAAAAAATCCAGATAGAATTTTAGTTATGGCCAAATAACGCTGCCAATTATGGCGGACCCGCCCAAATCTGGCGCTCTGCTAAAAAGCCGCAAGTCTAACTGTGCATCAACTGAGTGTGAACTGTTACGTGTGAGCGAGTTTGTGGGGTGGTGGTTAGTGCATTGGATTGCATGCCCCAAACTCTGGGTTAAATGACGTTTTCCTTCGCGTTCAATGGTTATGTGACCACGTAACCATAACATAACATGATGACTGTTACAGTTTAATACTGGCGGGTATGGGGGCATAAGCCCTGGTCCTGGGCCACGGTCATGTCGTATGGGGGGCTGGCCCCCTACGGGCCCCACCCTAAGGTTCCTCAAACCTTAAATGTAATTTGTTCTGCCAACCTTACAAGTCCCAACCATATGGTCTAACGGTTAGACGATGAATTGTTACATGGCATGTCGTGGGTTCAAACCTCTCTGCTGCCACCAAAATTTTAATATGCACCCAACATGCTTGGCGAGATCATCTAGGCCACGTGACTGCCTGCGGTCCTACCATGTGGCAGCCTGCCATTCGTTGTTCAAAATAGAATATTCCAAAGAATATTTTATGGAATATTTTATTTTAAATTTTTTAAAATTCAAAATTTCAATGTTATTGGGCAATTCTTCCTTTTGTCATAACTTTCTCATACGGCGACTGTTTTCCGAACCATTCACGGCACCAGAATCAAGAAGACGAGCTTTATCTAGTCGTTCAGGTTCAAACTAGTTATGAACACTTTCATTTTTTACCATTTTACGATACTTGGTCTTGAACTCCTAATCAACTAAGTAGTAATAGATAAACTAAGTAAAATAGCTCATTTTATACTAGTTAAACATACTCTTAAGGTGGCTGAAGTTGTAGATATTTTCATGAGGGAAATATTTTGGCTACATGAAATACCTGAGCTGGTGATTTCTGACAGAGATGTAAAGTTTACGTTAACATTTTGGAAGACCAGTTTTCCTGGTTTGGGTACATAAATTTAGTTCCTCACCACCTATCACATTCAAAACGATGGAAAGACTAAATGTGTTAATCAAATAATGGAATATACGTTGCAAATGTATGTGATGCAACAACCAACCAAGTGGGAGGAATACCTCCACCTAGTTTAGTTTGTGTACCACAACAACTACAATGAATCTTTAAAGATGAGCCCTTTCAAAGTATTATATGGTAGGAAATGTAGTGTACGCATCAACTAGCATAACCTTGAAGATAAGTTGCTTTTAAGACATGATATGTCAGCAGAAATGGAACATGCAATTAAAAAGGTTCATGACAATTTGCAAGCTACCCAAGACAAGAAAAAGGCTTACGCAGACAAAAAATTAAATTTTAAGGAATATCCAGTCGGAGATCATTTTTATAGCAAATTAAAACTAGAAAGAAGCACTTCGAAATGGGGCAGTTGTGCTTAATTAGTAGCTATATATTGTATACCTTTCCAAGTTTTGGAAAGAATTGGGTCAGTTGCCTATCGACTAGCATTAACTAGTCTTATTTGGGTCCATAACGTGTTCCACGTATCTTTACTAAAACCATACGTATATGATGTTAGACATCTGATTAATTGGTAAGAGGTGCAGGTAATTGGAAAAAGATGAATATTTTTTTCTCTTTTATATATATAACGCGGTGAATGATACATGTGATGAATATGTTTTAATCAATCATATTGTGGTACAGGTCAAACTAGACTATGAATTCCCAATGGAGTCCCTGCATATTCTTGAGGAGAGAAAAGTAGCATTGCAGAGATGAGTTATCAGCTAGGTTAAAGTCCTATGGAAGAAATTTAGCCTAGAGGAAGCTACCTGGGAAGATAAGGACTTTATGCTTAAGGCATAACCAAAAGTATTGCAAAAGGTTGGAGCAAACAATCACGACGATTTTTAATCAAGAGGGGGAAAATATAACACCACTAAGTGCATCACTTACTACAGTAATGTTTGGTTATTTATGTAGTATACCTAGGGGAGATAATATGGGGTACAGAGGGAGGTACCCAAGGGAATAATGTAATAATGGGATGAGCCATAGTAATAAATAAGGTGGTTAACCCGTATCATGTAAGGGACCACAAGTAGTTAGCAATAATATAATAAGTCCATGGTATTAGATAGATGGTATTGAGGGAACCATGGTATTATATGTATGAGGCCTATTTAGAGGCTAAAGACTCCCCATTGAGAGATGTCAAGGAATATTGTATTAACAGGCATGTGGCTTGTGGAGTTTTCTCATTCCTTAAGGAGTGAATATATGGTGTTGCCCTAACTTAAGGGTTTGATCAATAAAGTGAAGCATTTCTATCTATATTCAGATCTTGTTATTTCTTGATTTTGTTTCTATTATCATATATTTTCAAACCAGATATATAACAAGTGGTATCAAAGCACTTTCTTGTGCAAAGAGGAGACTTTTTTCTTTTGCAGGAAATTTTTGAGGCGACAACTTTGCAGATTAGATCTGTACATTCTGGTGCAAAATATATAGAATATAATTACAGATCTTGGATTTTTGTGAAAAAATACCCACTTTAAAAATAAAAAATTGGTCAAATCAGAGTCTAGATGAGGGAGAT
>APFE031436516.1:30604-63167 GCA_000404065.3 Pinus taeda | reverse complement strand
ATCCAAATCTTGATAGAATATTGGTTTCAAGGAAGGTTATGATAACAGTGTTTGTGGCTTGCCTTGAAGGTATGGCTTCTATCCACTTTGTGAAGTAGTATGTCGCTGTGAGGATCCATTTGTGTTGGGTAGAGGAAGGTGGGTGTATTTCACCAATGAAGTCTAAACCCCATTGTTGAAAAGGTATTTCAGCAAAGACTGGCTTGAGGGGTAAAGGTAAAATCTTTTTCTTCCCCTCAAAAATTTGACATTTGTGACAAGAGGTCACATATCTTTGACATCAGAAAATAAGGTAGGCCAGTAGAAACTAGCTCTAAAGATTTTATCTGCAATGGTCTTCCAATAAAGGTGTCCTCCACAATCACTTGCATGAAACTCTTGCAAAATTTTGTCAGATTCATCTTTTAATAAGCAATTAAGAAGAATACCTTCATGATCTCTCCAAAACAGAGCATTGTCTAATATACAAAATTTCAAGGATTTCATATTTAAAAACCTACTTTTAGTCCTAGATAATTCAGGAGGAGCTGGTAAGTTCTATAAAACATAAATAATATCAGCATACCAAGGTGATTCAATAAAGACCTGGCTAATTAGTGGAGTCGCCATCTCCTCTTCATCATATACTGCTACAATAAAGTTTATATCCAAGGCCTGATGGTTCGATTCAGCCATGAGCTTGGCTAAACCTTGGCCTTTTATTAACTTACTAGGTTTTATTTCTATATCATACTCTAAAATAGTAGCAATCCACTTTCCCCTCTTTCCATCTGGACCTTCCTGAATTAGGATGTCTTTGACTACTGAATTTGGAACGTAGGCTACTATATGAGAATATAAGATGTATACCTTAAAGTCCTTAATGGCTTTGAATGCTTGTTTTTCCATTATATTGCGTTTCAAGGGGGCATCTCTCAAGGCTTTGCTAAAGAAAGCAATGGGTTGTTCATAGCCCTGTTCATTTTTCTGCAATAGAACTACAGTAATTGTGTTCTCAGAAGCAAAGGACAACAAGATGAAATCTCTGTCAAATTTAGGACTGATTACATAGGTGTTTTAGTTAAGGCCAGTTTAATGTCTTCAAAGGATTTTTTAGCCTCAACAGTCCATTTTATGGTCAAATCTTTTTTCAACATATTGTTTACTGATCTAATTAATTCTGCCAGATTAGATATAAATCTTCTAAGAAAAATATTTTTTCCTAAAAAAGCTTGTAACTCTCTAATGTTCCTTGGGTGTTGTATTTGCAAGATGGCTTCAATTCTCGCAGGGTCTATTCTTATACCATCTTTTGAAATTATGTGACCTAACAACTTTCCTTCTTCTAACCCAAACAAATACTTCTTAGGGTTCAAGGAGATTCCAAGTTTCCTGCATTTAATAAAAACTTGTCTTAGATGATCCAAATCTTGATTGTCAGATTTTGAAAATACAGTAATATCATCTAGATATATCACAAGGAAATCATGAATTTCTTTTGCAAAGGCTATATCCATAGCCCTCTAGAAAGTGGCTTCTTCATTCATTATTCCAAAAGGCATTTTCACATACATAAATGTGCCCGAAGGAGTAGTAAAGGAAATTTTGGGTTGGTCAGCTGGATGAACCAAGATTTGATTGTAGCCAGAAAACCCATCCAACAATGAGATTCTGGTTGATCCAACTACCCTTTGTAAAATGTGGTCCATTCTGGGGAGAGGGTAATTGTCTTTTAGTGACACTTTTTTGAGGTTTCTTAGATCCACACAGAGTCTAATCTCACCATTTTTCTTTCTAGTTGGCACTAGGTTTGAGACCCAATCAGGAAATCTGATTGGTGACATTATTTTGGCATCATACATCCTCTAAATTTCTTTTTCAATTGCAAGTAATAAGACAGGATTGATCCTTCTAATTTTTTGTTTCAAAAGGCTTTTGCTTTTCTTTAATGGGAATTGTGTGTTGGATGATGTTGGTGTCATAGGATTTGAGGCCCTCATAACTCCAAGCATAAACATCCTAAAATTCTTTCAACAACTCAATGTATTTTACTTTTTCAGTTGGAGGTAATGATTTTGAGAGTTTGATCAATTAGGATTTTCATTGGTGCCTATATTACATTCCTCTATATCAGACCTTAATGGTTCCATCTTAGGTTTCCTAGGAACATCATTTGAATCAAATAAATCTTCCAGAGGGGTCGATCCCTTTGGTAAGAAGTTATCCTTGAGATTAATTACTTCGGTTTCTTCACTGATTATTTCATCAATCTCAATTTGCTCTAAGTTATCTACATATGATTTAGTAAATTGAGTTGGATTGACTCTATCTAGTTCGTCACCTTTTATCTCGTTTATTTCTATCTTATCCTTAGTGTCAGGATCTATGGATGTATCAGTGTCTATATTTTTATTTACAAACTCTTCTTCTGAAAGTAAAAAAGTTATTTATCTGTTTGTCATTAGAAAATATTTGCCAATTCTTCAAATTATCTGGAATTGCAGGTATGTTCCTAACTTCAGCAGTGTATTTATGGTTAGGTTGGAAGGGTCATTTGCAAGTGTTGGCAAACATTGCTAAACTATGGGTTTGCATATTGTGTTTTCTAGAGATTACTGCAAGCTTTGTTTCTAGGAAAGTGTTTAGTATTTCTACAATATTTCCCCTATAACAAATTAATCTAGGGTCCTTTGTCATATATACAACATCAATATATTTTATAATTAGTTCAGAGTCTCCCATGACAGAAACTATTTTAGCTCCGAGATTCCTAACTAGCTTAAGACCCAAAATTAATGCTTCATACTCGACCATATTATTGGTACATTTAAAATTCAATCTATATGCATGGCCTTCTGAGTGATTATTTTCCAAATTATATATCCACACTCCTGCTCCTACTCCTAACTTATTGACTAATCCATCGAATTCTAAATGCCATAATATCTCATGATCTTAATTTTCACTATCTAGTGCAACAAAATTTTCATTACTTACAGCGATTTGACCATCTTGTTCATTGAAAAATTTTGTAGTTTGGTTAGTTTCATTTTGTGTAGAATCTACAATTTCTTTTGGTTATGTATTAGTATTGTCTGAAATTTCTTCTTATGTTTGATCAGCATTATACAAGATAAAAGAATTGATATCTGAGTGTATGGAGTAGATGGGAAAGTTTTGAGGCCGATCCTGCCTACTTACCATACATTTCATTAAGGTTTCTCAGTATAGTTTCTTAGGTTGTCCAAAAACAAAGATTGTTGCATATGACATATCTAGTTGTAAGGATCCCTGAAGGTTGGCTCCCCATGATCTGGATAACAGGATGTCATACTTTGGTAGGATGTCAGCAACTGCAATATCCATAAGGATGCTTTTGGCAGGATATTGGACTAAAGTGACACATAGGTCTTTATCAATCCTAGACACTTTACTTGACTGGAGTCAAATGAGAATAAGTCTTTGTAAGGTCTTGTAATGTCTAGGTTTAATTTCTCCATTACTGATTTGGGCATTAAGTTGTGAGAGGCTTTTTCATGGATACTGAGGCTAATGTAAAAAGGAGGAACTCCTTCTTCTAATCGTTTTCAATTAACATTTGGATCAAATATGAGTTCTGGTTGGTCATCAAACAAGTTGATAGAATCCTCATTTTCAGAAATGTTTAAGGTCTGGTTTATCTATGACTTGTAAGTTTCATTCTTGATTAGTTCTATTAAAGGAATTGAAATCTTTAGCTTTCTTATCTCTACTCCCAGATTGAATGGCAAAGAAACTTTTTATGTTTGAAGGTTTTGGATTTTTGAAGCAGGGATCTAAGTAGACTTGTCTTCTTTTCCTTTATTCGGGATCTCCTTATGTGGATTTTCATATTTGGTGTTTTGAGTTTTTTCCACTGGTTCCTTAGGTGGAAATGAAGTGGATGGTGGATCACCATAAGGTTGATCAAAGGTTATATCTACAATTGTGAGGCCAGAAGGATTTGGGTTCAGCCTAGGGAGAATTTGGAGGATCTTTGAAACAGTGGCTTATTTTATTTTCTTGGGTTGATTTTGCATTGTTTTTTTGGTTTGGTCAGGGACATCAGCAGTCTTTTTGCTTCTTAGATTATATTGTTTATGTACTTCAAAACTGGTTGAATCATATCCCTATTTATAATCAAATGACTCTCCAGACTGGATTTGTAATTGTTGTATCATATGCAGTTCCTGCTCATCTTGGGTTAGAATAACATTATCCTCATCATTTATTCCCATTAGGTTAATTTTTGTATCTTGTTCTGGATCTTCAAGATGGGATGTTTCTGCATAATTTTCTTGAAAAGGAGGCCTAATGTTTTGATCTGGTCCATTTTTCCCAATGTTTTGATTTTGGTTCTTTCTAAAATTCGAGTTTCTAACTGGAGTTGCTTGTTGGTTATCCCATTGGGGTTTCCTTTCTATGTTATCTATTCTATCCATTAGTCTTTCCATAATTTTGGCTAAACTATCTATTTTAATGTCAGATGGTGAAGTTTCATCCTTAGCAATTCCTCTTTTTTCATTTCTAACTCTAGCTCTTTTAGCTAACAAATTAGCTTCAACACTAAAAGCTACACTTTTCATTTCTTCTAATGTTGGGGGGTTTCTTTCCCTAAGTTGGTATGCCATATCTATGTCAAAACCATCAGGGAACTTTATTAATGCTAAATCAGGTGGGTGTCTAAGATTAACTGGGATGGCATTATGTATACTATTGAATATAGTGCAGTAATCTTGAACAGTCCCATTAGGTCCCCTTCTAATATTCTCATATTCTGAAAGGATTTGTAGGGGATTCTTTTTCTTTTCCCATATGTTCAAAAATTTATGGTGAAGTGCATCTAAACTATCAATACTATTAGCAGGCAATGCTCTAAACCATTTCCTAACATCACCAGCTAAATTTTGGGCAAAGAGTCTCATTTGAACATTGTCTATGTCAATTTTGTGCAACTCAAAGTAATTTGTTATCTTCTTGACATGTTGTTGAGCAGTGTAATGTCCTGTGCCATCAAATTGAACAATTTTACTTTGGTAGTATGTTGGCATATCACCAAGTTGGGCAGGAAAAACGAGAGGAGCATATCTCTTTGCCATGGCTGTAAGTTGGGAGGGGTTAAGATGTGCATGAAGAATGGATGAAGAACCAGGACTAGTAGGTGATGAATGGGAGATGATAGGTTGGTGAGGAAGAGTACGTAGAAATGGTGGTGAAGAATGGACTTCAGAAGGTATTATTGATGAAGTTGAAGGGAACAATGGTGAAATCAAGGTAATGGACGATTGTTCAGAAAGCTCAGGGGTTGTGGAAGTATTAATGAATGATTGTGGAGATTTCAGAATGTATTCATCAATGGATTTGTTGCCCTGTTGAACTTCAAGGTCTACAATAAATTCAAGATCTAGAACAGTTTCACTAAGTGCGTTTTTTAATTTTGTTCTAAATAATCACTGTTCTTCTAAAAATAACCACTCATCAAGACATGAATTAGCTTTAACTAATGGTATCTAGTTAATTGAACTTTCTTCCTTCTTGGATTTTCTTGAAATTAGGTTAGGATTATCGACTACTAGGGTAGGATTTGGGTCTAGATTATCCCTAGTAAAATGAGTCTTCCTGGAAGCCAGAATTTCAATTTTTTTAGTTTTTTTGTGAGATTTTTTCAAGAAAACTTCTAAAAAATGACTTTAAGAGGCTCAAAATGAAGATTTAGAATTTTATTAAAGATTTATTAGGACTGATGGTTTGACTCCCCAGTATGGTCGCCACTATGTTAGCACTCAGAATGTTTTCTAGAAGTTATCAGAAGAAAGAAAATAATTGAGCTAACCACAAACCAAATTTTAAGCATAGGCTCTAGCCAACCTATGGCTCAGAGAGGGCTCTGTTAATTTTATTTAGCTTTGTTTACTGGGATTTCAGGCTAGTTCTGAAGGTTCAGGGAGTTTTTGGTTTGTACTGAAGATTGGATGGTGGAATCCTTAAAACAGATGGATAGAATGGTGCCTTTGGACCATTGGGCTATGGAGTCAACAGAAGGGCAGCAGAACTGGAATTAACTCACTAAGGGGAGTGTTCAAAGGGAAAGCTATAAGAGTAAAATGCAAGTCTTTGGGCCAGAGCGGTGAAATGGTCTTAACTAGGGTGAGAGAGAAACTAATAATTCTCAGACCAGGATTAAAACGAAGAATAGAGGATAATCAGAAATAAAGGGCTATTAAGAATCCTTTGCTATAGATTACAGGGAGATGACCTAAACTAAGGAGAAATCAAGAATTCCTTAACTTAGATAATCAGTAGAAAACATTTAAATGCATAACAGTTAAAACAGAGTGCAATGAAGCAAATTCTGAGTTATCATTCCATGTTAAAGAATTTAGATACAAAAATACATTAAATATTGTGGAAAAACTTTAAGAGAGATAACAACACAAGAGAAAATACTTGTATGCACTTCGCTCTACACATGAATCCTGTGAAATATCTTGTCTTTATTCATTAATCCAGCTAGCTGGTCCAGCCACTGATACAATAGTTTTACAATCTTTTGATCAAAAAGGTCTATATAAATGTTTAAGAATCCACCCTACATACTTCAAATTGTGAATTATTTATACAAAAGTTTATTACAAAATATCTCAAACTAACTTGAGATTTAATCTAGGAAATACAAGTATCTTCTTGCAAGAAGATAGAGACAGCTATAGAATTGTTTTCATGTTGTCCCTTTTATCGTGGTGCTACTGGCCTTTATAGTCCTTTATGCTGGCTTGGTATTGTGGTATTTTACACTGGAATCTTCTTTAACTTTTAACTTTCACCTTATACTCTTTGACCCTTATACTCTTTGACCCTTATACACTTTGGCATGATGACCTATTTTCATCTATTTACCTAGTTGTTCTACTTTTACTATACTTTAACCTTTTTACTGTAAATTTCTTACAATAAATTAGTCATCGTTTCCCACCATTTATTATCAAGTAACTTGACATTCATCATTTGCCTATATATCTCATCAGCCTCGATATACTTGGAAAAATTGGGCTTGGTGATGAACAAGTGTTTTATCTCATTGTGGAGAAAAACAAGTTCTCAAATGTATTATACAAAACTTTGTCTGTTGGCAATGCTTTTATCCCTGAAGTGCTAGCTTGTACTTTAGCCAAATTCTTGAGTCTCTTATCATAGTCCTATTGTGCCATAAGTTTGTCATTAATGACCAATGGACTGGGCAATCCTTTCTCCCTCAAAATTTGGAACTTAGCCATGAATCTATCAATGGCTACCTACATGTTCTGGCACTTTTCTTCCAAGTTTAGCATTAGGTTTCTCTTGGAAAGGACCTTCCTTATTTCAAAAATGGTTTCATTTTTTTCTTCTATATCCAGCTCATGAAGCTCAAACCTATTTTTGTTGTTAAAGAAGTGGATGAGTCTATTGACATCCTCAGGCATTTCTCTTAATTCCTCCTTGACTTTTTGGATAGCTTATGTAGCTATCTTTATCAATTATGTCTGCTCAAAAATAACTTGAACAGATAGCCAAATATCCTTGATGGAGTCAAGGGTATTGACCCATAACAGTTCCTTGGCTTGTCCAAGGGGTTTCTCTAATGTTAGGTCTTTCTCCATATCTTTGACTCTTGGCCTTTTGTGCCTCTTCCTTTTGCATAATTTGGGCAAGTTTGTAGTCAGTTTCTAAACTTGCCACCTTTTCTTTCAATCTATTCATTTTTGTAGCCAGAATAGACATTTCCTCCATGGATTTGACCAACAATGCTGCTTTTTCCCCTGATGCACCTATTGTTGTAGACTCTATTGTGACTAGCAATGTTGTGCCAGGTGGAGCTGTAGGTGTTAGTGAAGCTACTAGTGTGGAAGGGACTGCTACAGATATTGTAGGGATGACATTTGTGGAATTTGTGATTATGTCAGTTTGTTTTAATTGCATCAAGCTATCCAATTCTTTCTCTCTCTCCCTTAGTTGATCATTGAGTTGTAGGACCAAGTCCATCAGCTCCTTATGCTTGTGTTGGGTCTCCAAAACTTCAAGTGTTTGAGGATGTTGCAGCTGGGGTATTTTTAATTACTTCTTAAGTGCATCTATATCATCGTTTTTCTTCTTTATGAGCTTCTCAGTAGCTTTATTATCTTTGGGATCATGTTGGAAATCAATAAATAAGTCTTCCAAAGACTTAATCCTAGTATCCTTGGCCTGTGAGGAGGCCTTCTCCAACTGAAACCGTGCCAAGATATTATTCAATGAGTTTTGTAGCTAATGGGAAGCTATGGCTTTACCTATAAGGGTGGAGTATATCATCTCTCTAGCCTGTTTATATAGTTCTATTTGGTCTATGGGATGAATATCCCTTGCCAATACTTCAAATTCAACCCTCTTGAAGTCTGATGATGTCTTGGGCTGCTGTGTTGTAGGTTTGATTAAGGACATTTGAGGCTTTCCCTCCTTGATGTCAAAATCTGACATCAGCCTTGTTTGATTTGTGGGAGTGATTTTTAGATATTGAACATACGTCTGAGCTTTGAGCTTCTCATTCCTCTTTTTGATTTCTTTATATATGTCCTTTATGACATGGTCCTTGTCAGCGGGCCTACTGAACGAAGACACTTCCACACTTAGCTGCCTTTCCAACATATAAGTTTGTGATGTGGATGGTTCTTGTGTCTCCCCAGATGGGGTTGTACCCTTGCTTCTATCCAAATCAGTGTTGGTTACCTGTGTTGATCCTTCTGTATCTTCCTGTTCAGAAACAGGATTGAGCCTTTCCCTTTTGTTGTGACTGGTTTCACCCTGTACATTAGATGTATCCATGCCTGAAGTGGAAGCTCCCTCTCTATTCCTCTGAGGATTTATTTTTTCATTTTGGGGATTCTGCATGATAGGAAGGGTACTCATGGCCAGTTCTTGTTGTTTAGGTACCTGCAAAAATGAGCTCCCATCAAACTATCTTTCTAGATCACATAAGGCATTCTCTACATCTACCTTTGTACTGTCTCTATCTACAAGAGTGTTTTCCACCCACTCAGATTGATTTACATATCTTTCTATCTCTAGTATGGGGTGGTGGATATAATGTTCCAACTTGGCCTTTTTTCTCAATTTGGTCATGAATTCTTGAGGGTCATACCTCCACATGAAACTGTGTTGGAACTTCATTCACTGCAAAATTTGGTATGCCTCCTTTCCTGCCTCTCTAGAATTGCATATGAAGGGGCCTAACTGGCTTTTTACCTTGAATTGTGATCTTTTCTTGGTCGAGACAAAATTTATCTCATCAGAGTTCATTATTTTCCTATAGTACTCTAGAGAAAATAACCTCATGGGGAGGTACTTGGGTATTTTATATGGTGGAAGCTGGAAACCATAAATCCTTATCTTTATGTGATTTTGGTAAAGGTACCAATCTCCCACTTTGCTTTGTTTAGACAACTAAAGGACCCTTTTGATCTCTGGACTTATCCTGGGTGGAAAGGTTCCTTTCGGCACAGTCATGACTAGATGAACAAAAGAGTCTATGAAATATGAATAGGTATATGGTGAGTCATACTTATGGAATAGTGGGGTCCAAAAAAAGACAGACCTAGGCTGGCCTTTGGTATCCAGCGTCTGGAGGGGAAAAGGAAATCTATCTGGTTGATAATATAAGAACATATGGTAGAGGAAATATGAGTATTTGAACACTCTTTCATTGTTCATCCTGTTGAACTGTTCATGCATTCTTTCAGCTATGAACTCAGCATAATTGTACACAACAGTAGGAGGTTGTCCTAGGGTATAGATTGACATGACACCCAGGACAAGTTCATCAACAAATTCATCACTGGAGCAGCCTAGGCACATGATATCATGGTGATGATTTATTTTCCCCTTTCATAGAACATGGCATAAAGATATGGGGGGGGTATTTTTAGGAATGTACTACTCCTCAACAATGAAATCTTGGATCAATTGTGCCAATCTAGAGGGACTTAATTTGGAATATTGGTTTAACAAATCTCCAATTGAGAGTGGGGTCAGGTTTGGTCCTGGTTGGATTTGTAACATTTCATTGAGGGATTCAGCTGTGATAGTAAACAACACCTTTTGGTCATGAGACATTATGGTTCTATGACTAGGGATGTAGCACGCATGGCACATATGGACAATTTCTGGGAAGATGTGTACTTGGGGGAACTGATATTTGGGCAAATTTGACTCCCAAAGGCCAATATCATTAACATGGTTGAGTTATATGTCCCTAATTTGCCAATGGATTTTAAGCAGGTGGCCCTAGGTGGATGTATCCTTAATTTGGAAGTCCATCTCAGCCAAGGCAAGGTGGTCGAGGTCAAAATGGGGAGTTGTGATAGGTCTAATGTCTAAGGAAATAGGGGTAGCCATTATTTAGTTCTTGTGGATTTGAATTAGGTGTTGGGGGTTTATTCAAAGGTTTTAAATGGAAATTGGAAACTTTTAGAGGTTTTGGATGCAGGTTTTTAAATTTAAGCTATTTTTCAATTAATTTTACTTAATGAAAATACTTGACAAGCTGAACATTTCCAATTTTGAACGAGGAGTGGTATTCTATGGTGAAATACATGTAATTGGGTGAATTGGCTTCAAGTTGATGGTTCACGATAGCTGCAAAGGCTTGTATAGTTCTGGTACAGATTGAGAGGTCAGTTGGGTTGTCTATAGCATCTTCTGGAGCGACTTTGGAGGTCTGTGGCAAGTTCGTCGTTTGTAGGAATCGCAAAGGTTTTCAGAGTTTACAAAGAAAAATGAGTGAAAAGGGAAAAAAGAGGACTTCGTGACCTTTTATAGAAAAAACAATTATTTTGGGAGGTTCATTTATGAATGAATAGTTAGCGATTTTTTTCAGTTAAGCGGGAAAGCGGTTTTGCTTGGCCATCACACTGCTTTTGTGGTGGGGGTGGTTTTTAGGAGGGGTCACTCAATCTACCTTAGAGTGCAACATGTAGCATTCGAGGAGTCGGGAAAAACCACCTTATGGAGAGGGTAAAGTTCAACGATCGGGTTTGGTCGATATTGCCACAGGCCGTTAGATTTGGGCACTTGTGATCTGACAATAGTCAAGTAGAGAAGATGCGTGGAGGAAACGAATGAGAGTTGAGCGGGGGCCAGGGGTTTTAATCATAGTGGTTTGGGATTAATTTAGGAATTAATCCGGGTTAAGTGATCGAGCGGGGCTTAATCACGGGATTAGGGAATCGAGTGAGGCTAATGATGGGATTAACTTAGGTTTACCAGGATTAGGTAAACTAAGTAAGGTTGTATAGGGATAAGGGGTAAACATATAGTTTATAACTAAACTAGGGGTTGGTTATTTATATAAATGAATTAATTAATACAGAATAATGGAATTTTGGGGATTAATATAATAAAGTTAATAATTAATATGAAATGTGGCGGAGTGGGTATATCCTTAAGCATAATGTAGCATGTAATATTTGTGCACTTTACATACACTTAATACTTAGGGTAAAATTCTTTTGTGGGTTTTTTGAATAAAATAGAATTTACATGGTGGTCTTTACTTTCCCTAAGCAAATGATTTTTTTCCTTAGGAAAAGGGATTTTATTAAGCTAATGAGGGGAAATGAAGGGAGATGAATTTTCATGAAGAGGATTCTAGCACTTGTGTCCATTGGTCATTAAGTCGAGGGTCTGGTCCCTTCAAAAGTCATAGAAATGCTCTGAGCCTCTTTGACTTAAAGTATTTAAGTACTTAGAACTTATTTATGTGAAATTAGTAAATAGAGGGGTGAAATGACTGAGGGGATGTTAAATAAACCAAGTTGTAAACCATTTTCCTTGCTTTGTTTACTACTTATGCACATTTGAAAGATGCATTTAAACATGGCATAAGTGCTTTTGTGTAATCACTTGATATTTCTGCAACCTTTCTTCTACTTACTCATTTACTTACCCTACCATTTTTTCTTCATTTTATTTGGGTGCATTTAGGCTAGAAAACCCTTATCAATACTTTTCTTTTACAAAGTAAACTATCTAATTCTAACCTTATATCATCCAAAGGCTCAGATTAAACTGATGAGCTCCTTTTATTTTCTCTACCTGTCTAATGATCTGCCAAGATTAAACTGTCTGGTTAGATTTTATTCTCTAACTATAAACAAAAAATTCAAAGCATGGTATAATCAAGATTAAATAGTTTAATTACCATGGATTGTGGCATGAATAACAAGTAGCACACAATCATTATTATGCATAAAAGTAGCTAGTAGTGGCAGTTTGACTTGCACACTTTCATGGTCTCTTTTTGTTTTTGGGGTTCATATATTTTCATTTTTTGACCTTTTCTTATTCCTTTTTGTCCTTTGATTATTCTTTTAGGACATAACCCTCTTTACATTTTTTAATTTTTTAATATGGAAAACATTTGCAGAAAGCAAAGGTCTGTACAATATTACAAGGCTTAACCTTAGTCATTCAAAATTATGACTCCTATTGGTATAGGAACCTAACAGGACCATAATTAATTGGTTTCATATTTTTAGCTTCACCTTGAAGCCTTTCCTTTCTAATGTATAACCAAACTTCATAACCTACTTGAAACTGATGATCCACACGATGCTTATCATGCCTTGCCTTATACTTGCCTTGACTCTTTTCTAGTTGTTCTTGAACTGTTTGGTGAATCAACTGTATTTTCTCAATGAATTTCTTTTCTCTGTCTATGTCACTATATCCATTTACAGCTACATCTTTCTGAAAGATCAAATCCAAAGCTGATTTAGGCAAATAACCAAGACATGCTTCAAAAGGTGAAGTTAGAGTAGAAGGGTGTTTTGCTCGATTGTAAGCATGTTGAATATAATGCAACTGTTCATCCCACAACTTAGGATGTTTGTTACAATATCCTCTTACGAAATGAATAATTGTCTTGTTAACCACTTTAGTTTTACCATCTGTTTGCGGATGAAAGGTTGTACTTTTCTTCAAATTGATGTCCATCAAGTTCCATAAACTTGACCAAAAATTCCCAACAAATCGAGAATCACAATCACTTAAAATAGAATTAAGCAATCCAAAATTAACCCATACATTTTGAAAGAAAAGTTAAGTTGTTTGTTCAAATGTAATGTTCTTTTTACAAGGCATTAATATGCATATCTTGTTGAAACTATCAACAACTACATACAAATAATCATGATTTTTCCTTGATAAAAGAATACCTCCTACAAAATCCATAGAAACAATTTCCCTGGTCATGAAGGCACTGGAAGTGGTTTGTATAATCCCAGTTTCCTATTACTAGGCTTACTGACTGCACACAATGAACAACCTCTGATAAAACGTGACACGCTTTCAAGAATCTGAGGCCAATAAAAATACCTCTGAAGATTTTCCATTGTTTTACTTACACCGAAATGTCCAACAATAAGAAAAGTGTGTGCTTCCCTTGTGACATTTGCTCTCTCTCCCTATGGAACACAAAGTTTTCCCAAATGATACAACAGATTATCATGTACATGGAATTCTAATTCCTCAACTTGGTGACCTTTACTCAAGTTTAAATATACCTCTTGAAAGTCAGCATCCTGTGCATATTTTTCAACATAACTTTCAGGCATAATAGAAGGGTTCTTGAGTAGAATGGCTACATTAATAACTGGTCTAGAAATCATATTAGCAACTTTGTTATAAATACCTTTCTTGTACCTGATTACCAAGTAGAATTGTTGTAAAAATCCCATCCAACGAAAGTGCCTTGACTGCTACGATTTAGTTCGAGATTGTAGATATTGTTGAGGCTGATGATTGATGTGAATAATGGTTTCTTTTCCCATCAAATAATGATTTTGTTTCTTCACACTTTGTACCAATGCATAAAGCTCTTTATCATACGTAGGATAATTAATAATAGCACCATTAAAAATCTCATAATGAAATGAAATGGGCTTACCATGTTGTAAAAGAACTGCACCCATGGCATAGTCACTTACATTTGTTTGTATTTCAAAGGGTTGTTTCAAGTTTGGCAATGCTAAAATTGGGGTTGAACTGATATTTTGTTTCAAAGCATCGAATTTTTTTTGTTGTTAGCCTCCCCACTCGAAGTCAACCTTAATTCTAGTCAAAGCATGTAGTGGAGCTTCTATGCAAGATAAGTTAGCAATAAACTTCCTCCAGTACTACACTACTCCCAGAAAACTCCTTACTTTTTTTATTGATTTGGGTAATGGCCAATTCACAATGATCGAAACTTTAGAGGGGTCAATATTTAGCTCACCTCCTCTAATTATGTGGCCCAAATATACTAAAGAAATTTTCTCGAATTCACATTTAGACATCTTCAGAAATAATTATTCTTTTCTCATGATATCCAAAACTTTCGTCACATGCTTGACATGCTCTTCTCATGATTGGTTGAATGTCAAATTATCATCTAAATAGACAATTACAAACTCATCAAGAAATGATCTTAAAACATCATTCATAACTCCCATGAATGTAGCTGAAGTATTACAAAGACCGAAAGGCATAACCAGCCACTCAAACAATCCTCAACTCTTCTTACTTGATGATATCCACTTCTCAAGTCTAATTTAGTGAAATATTTTTCATTTTTCAACTAATCTAGCAAATCATCTATTATGGGCAGTGGGTATCAATTCTTTATTATAATATTATTCAAATCTCAATTATCTACACACATGCGGTAGGTTCCATCTTTCTTCGGTACCAATGCAAATGTTGAACCACATGGCGAAGTCGAGGGATGAATTGCACCTTTATCCAACAATTCCTGGACTTGTTTCTTAATTTCTAAACTTTCCAGAATTGACATTCGATACATACCGATGTTTGGGAGTGGACAGTCCTGCTATAGCTAAATTTCGTGTTGAATTCCTCTCTTTGGTGGAAATACTTTTGGTTCTTGAAACATGTATCCATATTGATTGACCACATCAACCAATTCAACTTTCAGCTTCATATCACAGCATGCAAAGGATTCCTGCTCCGTGTCAATATTTTGCTTGATCATAAGGAGCACGAGACTCTTGCTGGAATTGACCAGTCACTTCATTCCCCTGCGCTTGTTAAAGACAGACTAAGCTTTCTGTGATGGGCTCTCACAATATACTCCACTCCATATTTGAACAAATGATATTTGTTCTCAAATCGGTGGAAAATAGCTTTCCTATCATACAAATATGGGATTCCCAACACAATCCCAGAAATATCCAATGGCACAACGTCTAATTTGACTTCATCAATGAAACTGGCAGTGATTGTAAACTTGAAAACACATTTCCATGTGACTTTCAAATTGGCATCCTTGGTTATCCAACCCAACTGATATGGTTTATGATGAGGCATGATTTCCAGATTCAATTTCTTGAACAAATCCACAGAAATTAAATTTTCCAAAGATCCACTGCCAAACAGCATATCAATCTTGGTGTGTTTGGAAATAACTCCGATATGTAATAGCTCAATTCTTTTTTCCTCATTTGAAGAATTAATGGAGTTATTTTTTGCATTGGTGCTTTCCACGGATTTTCCCTTAGTGAATTTGGTTGCAATCATGGTTTCATCTCCTAAGTCGAAACCCAAGTCTTGTTGTGTAGCAGTGTTTTTCCTTTGTTTCCCTTTATTGTTAAATTTCTTTGGTCTTAATTCTAGATGAAGCTTCCAACAATGTGCTTCATCATGACCCTCCTTGGAACAATTCTTGCACACATATTTCTCCCCTTCTTTCTTAACAAAAGCATGTTTCTTCTCCTTTCCTTTAAATTTCTTCCCTTTTTCACCACTCTGAAATGGCTTCTTCTTACCTTCCTCTTGTACATTTTTCCATCTTTCTTCAAGATGTGTAGATTGAACACATACCTCATCAAGATTCATGGGACTAAACATAATAATGGTATGTTGAAGATAACTATGCAACCCTCCTATGTATTTTAGGAAATTATCTTGTGACTGTAAGTCTACTCCTAGCCTAAGAGCTCTTTTCCTAAACTCTTGAGTATACTCTTGCACATATTGACCTTTTAATTGTCTGAAATTTTTCCAATTCATGATAGCTTTTTTCATATGAGCTAAAGGGTAGAATTTTCTTTCTATAACAGCAATGAAATCATTCCAAGAAATAGAGATCTTTCCATGTTTTTTGATCTCGTCTTGAGTCCTTGATTCCCACCATACAAGTGTTTCTCCCTCCATTCTCAATGAATCCAACTGAATTTTGATATCATCCTCTTGAAGGTTTTGAATTCTACAATACACCTCCAACTGACAAATCCAATTATCCATATTATCTACATTAACTTCACCATTGTACATAGGCAACTCGAATTTAACATCAAGCTTCAGAAAAGGTGATTTACTAGTTCCTTTTGAAGAATGATGATGAGTATGAGTATGGGTTGTAGTAGTGGAAGAGGGTGAAGATGCCTTCAAACAATAATATGAAGAAGATGGTGAAGATGGTGGAGACTTTCCTCCATTCCCATTACCTCCTTTTCCTTTATCTTCTTTTCCATTACCTCCTCCTAAAGAGCCTTCTCCATTGGGAGGCTTGGAACTTTATCCTTACAACCTTCTATTCCTATCTTCATAGAGGAGCTTAACCCTGTCTATCATATCAAAGAAATCCTTTTTGAAGGTCTTCTCATCTTCTGCCATGATAGGTTCTCCTTCATGAGACATGATCTCTTGAGACTCAAATGCAACTTTTGTAACTTGAGGATGTACTGGTGTAGAAGACTTTGGCATCCTTTCTCTTCTTCCCCTTGAGCCAACTATAGGGCTTCAACCAACTTCCCTTCTCCTCTTTTGAGTTTTAACTATGTAATAATGACATAAACTTGAAAATAATTAAATACTTCTTTGACAGAGCAAAACTAGTAAGCAAAAACCAGTGCTCTGATACCAACTTGATTTGAAATGGAGAAAATTAGTAATGTTGTGCTAATTCCCCATTCAAAATAAAACCCAAGATGCATATCATTTGCCTATCAAGTGCTTAAGGATTCAATACTTTTTCTTAATTAACTGATTCCCATGGGAGCTTCTTTTTTTTTAGGTTGTGATTCATGGACACCCTGGTCAACGCGTGGTGCTATGTCCATGGAAAAATCTGGGCTGATCGACCCCAAAGGGAATCTAGCCCCACGGCCCACTAGTAAGGCCTAACCCCAAGGGCTTCAAGGAGATTGGACCCTGTGACCTCCTGATGGCAAGGCACTGATTTTGACCAACTAAGCTAACCCTTGGGGCTTTTCCCATGAGAGTCTCTTATGTAAATGTTATAACACAATTTAACATAAAAATATATCCTAAACAACAGCAAAATAGCATCAAAGAATATCAAAATATAACATATAGAAAGCACATGATAAAGGAGTTCACCCTTCCTGGGCTACATCTCCTTAGTCTAGCTTACAATGGCTTGGGCCTCTCTATTATGCTCAAATTACAACAAAAGTGTGTTTACAATGCTCAAATGACTCTAGAAACCTATATCAATGAGTTCAGAATACTCAAAAATGGCTATCTAGCCTCTTTTTGCATCCAATTTGGATAAGAACTGAAGAAGTTATGACTTCTCTCAGTTCTTCCACTATTTGTTCCACAAAATGCTCCAAAATCGCTAATGGAGCGAGAAATTCGTCATTCGGTGGGCTATATCCTGTCGGTCATATCCAAATCATAATTGTATCCAAATGTTGTGATTGTAGTATTGCGGACACACTGGGGATAATCAAATGCAACATATATAATCCTACGTTTGTAACCTCCCGCTCATTGCAATCAATGAAGTTGCAGACCCGTCAGGTTATTAAACTGTGATATATAAAATTCTTGCATATGTGTCTTCTCACAATCGGAAATGGGTTGCGAGTACATAACCAGTGCGATATGACAGACCCGTTGAGATGTTAAACTGTAACACATAAAAGTATCGTGTCTGGCAATCTTATCACAATCAGAACTTTACACATGGTAACAACATAACAACAAGGTATTTGGTGTGATTTGTGGGAGGCGATTTTTATCATGCACCTCTTTTTTTCCCGATATGCGATATGTGGGACCCAGTGGAAACCTGCCACTTGGCACTTCCCCATCGTTGGGTCCCTTGCCATGTCATCCAATCCTGCCACATAGACAAGTCAAACTTGAACTTTGACTTGCTCTATCTTCTGCATACAAACTCGGATTTGAGTGTTGTTTTCCATATTGGATTCAAAATGACAATCCCTTTAATCTGAAGTTGAGTTTGAAAATATTCTGAAACTTTGCTTTTTGAGCATAATTCTGAGCACCTGATCACTAATACACCTCCCACATTTCAAGTTTTGGTGAATTCCATTTTCAAATCCTTTCTTAGAAAAAATGTGTTAGTATTTTTGATGATATACTAATTTATAGCAAGTGCTGGAAGGATCATCTTCAACATTTGATAAGGAGATAAAACTATTGGAGGAGGAAAAATTATATGAAAAAATCTCCAAATGCTTCTTTGGAGTACAAGAGATAGAGTATTTGGGTCATATTGTATTTCATGAGGGTGTTAAGGTAGACCCTAACAAAATAAAATCCATTAAGAAATGGAAAATCCCCATAACCCTAAAGCATCTTCGAGGATTTCTTGGGTTGATAGGGTATTATCACAATTTTGTTAAGGATTATGGGAGAATAGTAGTGCCTTTAACAACATTACTGAAGAAAGATGCATTTTCTTGGACTCTGTTAGAGCCTAGATTGACCTCAGGTTGAAGGGAGGCAATCTAGGATAACCAAAAACCAAGCTTAACCTGGTAGCTAGCCCTACCAGGTTGGGAGAGGGCTCTCTCCTTCTCAATCTCAGTCAAGATGACTGAAAATATGTATTTTAGGCTAGGTATAGTAGCTCTAGAATTCTTTGATTGATTTTGTTGGGTTTTTGTTGGATCAAATAGTGCAGGCAGCTTTGGGTCTGAGAAATCAAGTCAAGAATGCAGGGTGTTCTATGGGGTGAGGTAGGTAGGTGTTTTGGCACTTGAAATTAAGTGATATGGTAGGTCTAAGATTGGTTAGGAGATGAGGATTTCATGCAAATATCATGTATCCTCTTCAAATAGTAGAAAAAATCAAAAACTAAATGATTTCCCAAGGCAGAGCATTGTAACCAATGTATTCTACCTATCTATCTTGATATCATTCAACTAGAAGAAAATGAATTAAATTGTGGTACACATAACACATGAGGAAAAACTAATAATAGAAGAAGAAACTATGAAAAAACACTTTACCACAAGTATCCCATAAAAATAGTTGCAAATCCTGGTTTATTTCCTTGCCAAACTGCTGATAAAAGTGTACAATATAGCTCAGAGCATCCAAGAGGGTCCAACCCTTCCTAATGACTGAAAAAAATACATAATATAGACATCAAACCACCTATTCTAGCCATCAGGGGTCGAATCCAAGAGATAATGAACTGTTACAACCATTTCCAAATAAGGAACAGGAATATAGGCAGTGGAACAGCCTGCCTCTATAAGCATGGAAACTGATTCATTAACCCCCAAACCAACTCAAACTGATGAATCTACCCCCCAAGATCATTTCACAATCAAATTTTCATACCATAGCATTAATTACAACCATAAATTCATCCATGAAGAGAGAAAAAGTCAAATTGCAGAGAAACTAGGCGAAAACTGGATTTTTTGGGCAAACTAGCTCTATGCAGAGCGCCACTGGCCAGGTGCGTAGCGCCACTTCAGACCCAGTTTTGGAGGCCTTACCCTTAACCAAATTGATCCCACGGTAGCTCATTGGAAAGGTATTCCTGTCTAGTTTCTGGAACATCTTGAATTTGTTTCATTTGGAGGTCATTTTTCCCTTCAAAAGTGAAATATCCCAAGGCTGCTTCTGTGTGTCCAAAAAGAGGCAAAGAGGTCATTTTTTGGTAGTTTTTTGACCCTTTGGTGACCTAGTTTTGCTCCAAAATTACTGAGATTTTCTAGGCTTTATGCTCTCATGATACTGAATCCATATATACAAGCCATTTCTTTAAAAATTCCTCCAGTGAAAATCACATCACCGGTGGTGCTGCGCACCTAGGGCAATTTTCTGTGTTCAAAATTTCAAAATTTCAAAATGGAAAAAATTTATCAAAACTTGCCCAGATTTGGCACAAGGCACCACCATTAGTTGCTTTGATAGGCTAGTGAGGCTTCAGCCAAGATTTTCGACTTGTCTTGCTCCTCTCTGCTTCTTAAGGCCTTCCTCAACCTAGCTTTAAGCTTCCTCATTCTTATATTGTAGATCTTGTTGTGAGTCATGCAGTGGTAGGCCATGTGGCGAAGAATCTTCTTGTCTCTGTTGGCCTTCTCAATCAGCCCCTCAAGGTGTATATTAACCCTCTCAAGCCAAGTTTCTCAGTCATTCTCGATCTCTTGTTCAATAGAATTCAACTTGACATTGACCTTCTTAGCCTTTTGCCTGTTTTCCTTAATCATTTGTAGCTCCATGAGGACTTGCTTGTCGCTCAATTGCTTGTTTTCTTGCTCTAGATATTTGATGACCCACTTAGCTCTCTCTAAGTTGTTTTACAAGGCTTGTATCGTAGCCTCTTGTTCTTTAATGATCATGATCTTGAGTCTCTAAGTCAATGACATCAACTCCTTGTGTCTCCTCATGATAAACAAGGTCAAAATATCTTTCTTTCTCATCACCAAGATCCTTCTTATGGACATTTTTCTTGCCTTTACCTTTTCCCTTTTTTTGGTGCTCAACCTGTACCTTTTTAGCTAAAGAAGAAAGCAAAGCCCCTTCCACTCCTTATGGAGATAGCATTTGCCTGTAGCTTGATGATGAAGGTGAGACCCCTTCCACACCCTGTGGAGATAATACTTGCCTAGCAGCTGCAAAAAGTTTTATAGTGCCCCTCTCATATGTCACAAACACTGGCACTCCAACAGTTTCAATCTCTTTGACCTTTTCATGTCCTGAAGGTCCACCTTCTTCATGATGCACTATTGAAAATATTTGTGGGCCTTTGAACATCTCATGAGAAATGAAAGTCTCCCATGGCATGTTAAGAAGGTTCAGCTAATGTAGAACAATGACTTTAATCAAAGAGTAGTGGTAGATGCTAGTTAACAATTGGGGATATGGTTTCTTCTTTACAATAAGTGCCATCTTCTCAATGTTTCTAAACGTGAAGTAAGGGATATTCATCATCCTTACTCTAGTGAAATGCATCAGCAGTCTAATGTGGTAGGCATACAATCAGGAGAACCTACCTTCACAAGTGAAGTACTTGATAATGATCTTCATCAAAGGAGCAAACCCATCTTCCAAGAACTTGAAGGGGAATACTCTCTTGAGTTTGTCTTTGTATCTAGCTTTGATGTAAGGCTCATAGTACTCCCTATCAATATCCTGGCCTTTGTTCCATTTTTCACCCACATCTAGAATACTTGTAGCCTCTGAAATGATAGGTGGTGATAAGGTGAATGTAATTCCAGCAAGGGATACTTCATTGTTGTCCAAATGTGTCACAAACAACCTTGCTAACTCATGATGAAATTTAACCCTTTCTACCATTTCACAAAAACCAAAACATGACTAGTGTTTAAAGCAAGAAATGGAAAGTGGGCAGGCTTGCAACTCCCTCAAACTAGTAGGCTCCTCTCTGATAACCCTTCCTCCTTTATGAGGCTTCTTGTGTTGTATTTTTCTGTCCCTGGAACTATCACTAAGGGTATCTTCTTCAAGCTCATATTCACTGTCTCTTTCCATTTTTTTTAGTGTTGTGATCACTTATGGTGAATGAAGAGATAGGGTGGATGAATGAAATATGAGTATGAAGAGATTTTATGGATAAGTATGTGAGAGTGAATGGGAGTGTGAATGGGATTTAGGGAGTGAGTAGGGTTTGGGGATAGTGTAGGGTTTAGGGATATATGTATGATAAAGTATGTAGGGTTTTGGGGAGAATGTATGAAGGAATGGGATTTGGGGAAAATGTATGAAGGAATGGGGTTTTAGGGAACAATAGGAAATGGATAAGTTAGGAAACAAATGAGAGAGTGAGCTTGTCAATTTTTTATGAGACAGTTTGGGTGAACACTAGGGTTTTAACTTTATGAGGGAAAAATTCACCAAAACTTGATGCAAAACCATTTTCAACAAGAAATATTGAGTTACTTACTTGCAAATAGGTAATTTGGAATATTTGAGGCAAATTGGGGCAATTTGGAACGATTTAGAGCTTGGCTGCTAGGTGCGCAGTGCCTCACCTAAGTGTGTAGCGCCTCCCAGCTGCGCAGTGCTCGTTCATTTTTGCACTGAGGAAATCTGCTAGGTGCGTAGCACCAGATGGGTGCATAGCGCTAGTCGGGTGCATAGCACCAACCTCTGGTAGCAGCGTCGGTCTGATTTTCTCCAAAAACAGAATGATTGCACACCTTTGCTCAATGACACTTAGAAATCACAATTTTGGCTCTCCTTTAGCATTTGAATTTCAACATTAGCATAATGAAGCGATCCAAAGAGATATGGCTTTATATGACTTTCACTTTTTAATATTTGATGGTGAAAACCCAGTTTTGTAATGTCTATTGCTTTTTTTCAAATACTTTGTTTTTTGGATGCTTGATATTTTGCTTGGATAGGTGAACTGATGCTCAAATTCTTTGACTTTTTGTAGTGGCAAGTACTTGGTGATCTCACCAGGTGACCAGGAGCAGCATGGAACCATTTATTACATATGAAATCAATAAAATTACATGAAATTTAACAATAAAATACAAATGCTTTGTTTTCACCTCAAAACTAGTTTTGAGGTGAGAACTTTATTAGGTTTACAAATTAAGAAATTAGTACTTTTCTGATCATTATTATCATCCTCATGTGTCTCCTAACCATTATTAATCAATAGTCACTGAAATTTGACCATGGTAAAACCCTAATACTTAATGAGACTGAAACCCTAAGACCTAAGACCTAATTGATGAAATGAACTGAAAATAAGCATGAATCATTGACTGAAAAGTATGAAAGGAGGTCAGCAGATATATGTAATGAGGGGAAAAATTGAATTAACCCTACCATAATTAGATCCATGACCTAATGGAATGAAACTCATCAGAATGGGACTCCTAGTATGAAATGCAAAAGAGTAAATTTTGATCACTGATGACAGTGTGAAGACACTGACACTAACATTGGCTCTAATGGGGATGGAGCTCCTTGGAGGTGCCAAGAACCATACATCTCTGGGAACAAGTAGACTAGTGCCTCATCCATTGGGCAATATGGTCAAGATATTCAAAAATTAAAACTGACACTATAAAAACTGACTCAACACTCAAAGACTGAAGCAAAAACACAAACTGATACAAATCACTCAACTTTATAGCCTTCACCTCAGGCCCCAAGCTGCAATGATTGTGTACCTTTTGAACACATTCAATGAAAAGGAAAATGGTATATACAATGGTCACTTCATGATTTCAGAAATCACCTTAGAAGTAGCGCTTCAAGAGCCTACCATTGACTGGTCCTCCTAAACAATCTTGTCCATCCATCTCTTTAAGCAAAAATGCATTTTGTCCTCTGTACGTAGCAATCTTGTAGGGTCCCTTCCATAAGTTTTCAAACTTACTGTGCTTGCCCTTATCTTCATTCCTAGCATCCCACCACAACACTACATCCTCAAGCTAGAATTTATCTGCTTTTGCTTTCCAATCATAGATATTTTTTATCTTCTGCTACAATCTAAAAGTGTTTTGGAAAACTTCCTCCCTTGTCTATTGTAAATGGATCATCTGATTGATTCTTTGTTGAAAATAATCTTCCTCGCTGCCAGCCTCCTGTAAAAGTTTCACAACTGGAACTGCAAGATATGTCAGAAAGACTGTGTCAATGCCATAAACTATTTCAAATGGAGACATACCTATGGACTTCTTTTGGCTCACCCTGTCAGCCCACAAGGCATTAACTAACTTTTTATGCCAAACTTCCTTATTTGTTTCCAACAGCTTCTTGATGATGTTCACCAATGACTTATTAGATGATTCATCCAGACCATTACCTTGCAGATAATATGTTGTAGAATGACCCAAGGTAATATTATACTTGCTGCAAAAATCGATCATCTTCTTGGATTTGAATGTAGCTGCATTATCTGTGATTATTTTACTAGGACAACCAAAACAAGATAAAATATTTGATTCCAAAATTGAATTATTACCGCATATGTTTCCTTTTTGGTTTGAATTGCTTCAATCCACTTGGTAAAGTAGTCAGTTGTTGTTAGGATCCACTTGTGTTGAACCGACGATGTTGGATGGATTTCCCCGATAAAATCGAGTCCCCACTACTAAAAGGGTGCATTGACTTCAACCAGTTTTAGAGGGAGAGGCAGCAATTTTCTTTTACCCTAAAAGACCTAACATTCATGAAAGCTCACGACTATTTTGTAAACATCTAAAAATAAAGTTCGCCGGTAATAACCTGCTCTCAATATTTTGTTTGTTGTTGTCTTCTAGAACAAGTGACCACCATAATCACCCATGTGGAAGTCACTCATCACTTGCTGGGCTTCATCTTCAATTAAACAATTCAGCAAAACACCTCCTGGATCCTTCCAATAAAGGGCATTATTCAAAATGCAGAATTTATCATCTTTAAGTTTGAGAGATCTACCTTTGTTCTTTGTCATCCCCAGAGGTGGTGAGAGGTGCTAAAGTACATACACAATATCTAAATACCATGGTGACTGAAGGAACATTTCAGACACTTGAATCAGGGAGCTTTCTTCTTCATCTTTAGATATGGCTGCAATAATATTTATATCTAAATCATGCAAATTTTATTTCACCATTAGCCTCGCCAGGCCTTGTCCTTTAATCAGCTTTGTAGGCTTGATCTCCAGATCGTATTCTAGCATTGCTGCAATCCATTTTCCCCGCCTTCCTTCCGGATTGGTTTGTACCGACACATCCTTAACTGCTACGCTAGGAACGTATGCTATGATGTGGGAGGGCAGAATATACACTTAGAAGTCCTTCAAAGCTTTGACAAGAGCAAGAGCCTGTTTCTTAATTATATTGTAACGTAAAGCAGCATCTCTAATGGTCCTGCTAAAAAGTGCAATGGGCTTTTCTAGTTGATCTCTCTTTTGCATTAAAACTGTTGCCATGGTATGCTCAAATGCAAATGAGAATAAAATGAAGTCTTGTTTATAATCAGGACTAATCAAAACCGGTGTTGTAGATAAAGCATACTTTACCAAATTAAATGATTTCATAACATCCTTTGTCCATTTTACCACTCTATCCTTCTTTAACATATTAGTAATTTATCTCAAATGGTCAACTAGATTAGGTACAAATGTTCGTAGGAAATTCATCTTACCGTTAAAAGCTTGTATCTCTTTCTTGTTCTTGGGAAAATCTATCTACTGAATTGCTTCTACCCTTGAAGGATCAATGCGAATTCCTTCCTTTGAGATAATATGACCAGGCAGCTTCCCTTCATCCATAGTGAAAAGACCTTTCTTCGAATTGAGTGATATTCCAAATTTCCTACATCGCTGAAACACAATCCTCAAATGATGAAGATGCTCATCATCTGAACCTAAAAACATTATCAAATCATCTAAATATACAACCAGAAATACATCCTTTTCATTGGCAAAAGCGATGCCCATTACAAACTGAAATGTGGATCCAACATTTTTCACACCAAATGGCATTTTAGCATAATGAAAATTTCCCCAAGGGGTGGTAAATGCAGTCTTATCTCGATCATCCTCATGTACTAAAATTTGATTATACCCTAAATATCCATCGAGTAGTGACATGCGTGATTTGGAGGATATGATCCATCTTTGGCAGTGGGTAATTGTCCTTCAATGACACTTTATTTAGATTCCAGAAATCGATACACAATCTGATCTCCCCAGTCTTCTTTCTCACAGGAACAAGATTCAAAATCCAATCAAAAAATCTGATAGGGACAATTATACTAGCCTTGTACAATCTATTTACCTCTTTTTTCAATGGACGACAGCAACTTGGGATTGATTCTTCTCAACTTCTATCGGAACGGCTTCTGATTTGGCTTGATGGGAATAGTGTGCTGAATTATGTCTTTGTTATACACCTTTAGATCTAAATAATCCCAAGCAAACACATCAGCAAATTCAGATAATAATCTAACATATTTAGACTTTACCTCAGGAGACAATGTCTTCGATAATTTCACAAACTTTGGTTTATCTGTTGTTCCAAGATTCACATCCTCAAGACCTTTGTTTGTAGGCACCAAGCTTGGCTTTCTAGCCACATCATCTTGATTGAAAAGTTCTTCTAAAGGTATGATACCTTTAGGGATAATGTTATCCTTCAGCTACAATATTTCCATCTGATTTACCTCAATTTCTGATTCATCGGTATCATAGTCAACATCTATGGAAGAATCCTTGTAGTTCCCTTCATTCTGCAAAAATGTATTGATCTCCTTATCATCCCAAAACAGTTCCCAATACCTTAAATTGTCCAGAACAGCAAGGCGGTCTTGACATGGATCTCAAATTTGTTGTTTGAATTCATCGGAATCTTCAAATTACATGTAGTGGTGGCAAGAGAATATACAATGACATTTTGAGCATGAGGTACTGTTGTCAAGATATAATCTGGAAACATCCTTAAGATATCTAAAACTGCATTTTGGTAGGCCCTCAACTATGGGTGTTTGGCTTGATATTCACCCTTGACTTGCTTGATTATCAGTTCCGAATATCCATAGACTGATATCCTTTTTGCATTCAGCTTTTTAAGAATTTTGAAACCTACAATCATCACTTCATATTCGGCTTCATTGTTAGAACAATCAAAGGCCAATTTATATGAACAAATTCTAACATTACTAGGGACCTTATTTGGATGGAAAACGGGGCTACGAATCCAAATCCCTATGTCTGCACCATCCTTACCCACAGCTCCATCAAAATCCATGCTCCATAGACCTGCTTCTTCTTCTAAATGCTGAAATTTTGTTTCCTTCTCTTTTGAACTTTGACTAACCTCTTCATTTTGTTGTTGTTCATTACCTTTTTGCTGCTGCTGATATGTGGACTACTCAGAGGTATTTGCAATTTTTTGTATTTCTTGGTCAAGGACCACTCTAAAATTTTCTGAAATCTCTGGCACATCTTCTACTTCAACTAACTTACTATCAACATCATTCAAACCACTATATGAATATAATACAAATGACTCTAAATCTGTATGTACAGCATTAATTGGATGATTAGGTGGTTTCTCCTTACTTGTAATCATGTACTTCATTTTCTTCTCCCTATATAGTTTTCTCAATTGGTCAAAGACAGGAATGGTAGCATAGGAGAAATCTAGTTGTAAAGTCCCTTTAAGATTTACACCCCACGACCTAGACAAAAGCATACCAAACCATGGTGGAATGTCTGCAACAACCACATCCATGAGAACATTCTTTGCCGAAATTTGGTCTAAAGATACCACTAAGTCTTTAATAAGACCAAAACAATGGACTCTACCTGAATCAAAAGAATACAGGTCATGATATTTTCAAGTAATGTCAAGGCCCAATTTCTTTATAATGGCTTTTGGCATCAGATTATGGGAAGATCCGGAATCAAACATGGCATTATGGAGGACATACTCGTGCAATCTAAGGCTTATATAGAATGGAGGAACTTCGCTATCCTCAGACTGACCTTCTAAGGTAGGGCCAAAAATGAGCTCAGGGTGATCATCTTCTACATTAACCATATCAGATAAAGGATCTATGTTCAAAATTTTGGACACTTTGTGTTTATAGCTACTGTTCTTCATCAATTCAGTCAAAGGAATTGAAACTTTTAATTTAGAAATCTCATTTTCTAAACTAAAAGCTAAAACTTTATCTACCTCTTTGACTAGATGCTCCTTCTTTTCGACTTTTTATTTTGCTACACTTTGCTGATTGGTCTTCTCATTTGCAGATGATCCTTTACTGGAAGTTGGGTCAGCAGGCTCCTTCCCTTGCTTCTGAATGTTTGTGGAGTCATTTTTGGTTTGCGCTTCCTTTCTCTTTTGAACTGGATTGACTGGTACATCTCTGATTCTCAATGAATATTGTTTGTACTATGTTGTCAATGCATTCATATATCCTTGCTGATAATAGTCTGACTCATCCTCCAAAACTGCCTCATTTGCTAGTATGTAATCTTCATCCTTTTAATCATCAGGGATCTCCGAATATTCTTCAGCTTCCATGAGATAGATGGGCAAACCATCAACAGTAAAGAAATGATTCGCCTCAACCACCGGATCATCATCATCCTCAGACTCTATTCCATGTACATAGTTTTGCTGCAAAGGAGTTTTGACCCACTGCTGCGATGAATGATCTTGTGCCTTTTTCTCCCTTTTTTTAATCCTGAATTGTGGTTTTTGTTGTCCTCTAAAGTTGGGATTTCTGATCATTTTTTCAGGTTTGTCTGCAATTGTCAACCGATCAAAAATCTTCTCAATTTTCTGGATAATGTTATCTGCAGACAAACCTGAAAATTTGATATGCCATATCAACATCAAATCCATCTGGAAATTTGATCAATGCTAACCCCATTGGTGGTTTAATATCAATTGGAATAACATTATAAACTGCATTGAACCTTACACAGTAATCTTGGACACTTTCACCTACATTCCTTTTGATATTTTCATACTCAGATAGAATTTGGAGAGGGATTTTCTTTACCTCCCATCGGTCCAGGAATTGTCTATGGAGAACCAGAAAAGTATTGATAGATCCCGCTGGTAATGCTTTGAACCACTTTCAAACCTCGCCTCCAAAACTCTGCACAAATAATCTCATGGACACATTATCGGCATCTACCTCATGAATATCAAAGAATTCATTCATCCTATCAACGTGTTGTTGCGCTATGATACTTTGAGTGGCATCGAACAGAGGTATCTTACTTTGGTAATCAATGGGCATATCATCCAAATTCTGAGGCAGAACGAGAGGTGCATATCTCACCGCCATGACTTGAGGCAGATTTGAAATTGGTCTTGGGGAAAGAGAAGGATTTATGACAACAAGAGTTGTTGATGTAGTAGAAGTGATGGGTATTTGAGGGGCAATGATAGGTTGATGAGGGAGTGAAGGCATAAACGGAGATGACGGATGATTCTCTGAACTATGGGGAAATGATGGATAGGAAAAAGATGTTGAAGTCGAATTAGAGAGTTCAGGAATTTGATCAGTAGTGAGGGATGATTGTGGAGAGTTTTGAAGATTTCCGTTACTTAGCAATTTGGCCCTTTTAATTTCAAGTTCTTTGGTGAATTCTGGGTCTAGGACTATGTCCAGCAATTCACTATCAGATGTGGTTCTAAACAGGGAGAGACCAAAGTATCCATCAAAAGGAATATCCACTCCATAGGGGATGAATGAGATCTAAAAACCAGTCTTGGACTTAGTGAACTTTCTTGTCTGAGTATCCTCAAAATGAGATTAGGATTTTCAAATACGGGAGGAGGATCGGGATCGAGATTAGACCTGGTGTATCTTCTTGAAGCCAGTGTGTTCAAAATTCTCAAGATTTTATATCACTTTACAACTTACCACTTTTTAGCCTAATGAATTCTAAACTTATCATCCAAAAGTTCAGAACTTCTCAATAGTACTGGGGTGATTTGTCTTTCTTCCCCAATATGTCGCCTCTATGTTAGAGCCTAGATTGACCTCAGGTAAAAGGGATGCAATCTTAGGATAACCACAAACCAAGCTTAACCTGGTAGCTAGCCCTACCCGGTCGGGAGAGAGCTCTCTTCTTGTCAATCTCAGTCAAGATGACTGCAAATATGGATTCTAGGCTAGGTATAGTAGATCTAGGGTTTTTTTATTGATTTTGTTGGGTTTTTGCTGGATCAAAAGGAGTAGGCAGCTTTGGGTCCGAAAATCAAGTCAGGAATGCAGGGTGTTCTATGGGGTGAGGAAGGTAGGTGTTTTGGCACTTGAAATTGAGTGAGATGGTAGGTATAATACTGGTGAAGAGTTGAGGAGGGCATGCAAAGATCATGTATCCTCTTCAAACAGTAGAAAACATCAAAGACTAAATGATTTCCCAAGGCAAAGCACTATAACCAACGTATTCTACCTATCTATCTTGATATCATTCAGCTAGAAGAAAATGACTTAGATTGTGGTACACATAACACATGAGGAAAAACTAGTAACAAAATAAGAAACTATGTAAAAACACTTTCCCACAAGTATCCCATAAAAATAGCTACAAATCCTGGTTTATTTCCTTGCCAAACTGTTGATAAAAGTGTACAATATAGCTCAGAGCATCCGAGAGGGTCCAACCCTTCCTAATGATTGAAAAAATACATAATATAGACATCAAACCACATATGCTAGCCATCAGGGGTCGAATCCAAGAGACAAGGAACTGTTACAACCATTTCCAAACAAGGAACAGAAATATATGCAGTGGAACAGCTTGCCTCTATAAGCATGGAAATTGATTCATTAACCCCTAAACCAACTCAAACTGATGAATCTACCCCCCAAGATCACAATTAAATTTTCATACCATAGCATTAATTACAACCATAAATTCATCCATGAAGAGAGAAAAAGTCAAATTGCAGAGAAACTAGGAGAAAATTGGATTTTTTGGCAAACTGGCTCTATGCGCAATGCCACTGGCCAGGTGCGTAGTTCCACTTCAGACCCAGTTTTGGAGGCTTTCCCTTTCACCAAATTGAGCCCAAGATATCTCATTGGAAAGGTATTCCTATCTAGTTTTTGGAAAGTATTGAATTTTTGAATTTGGAGGCTATTTTCCCCTTAAAAAGTGAAATATCCTAAGATTTCTTCTGTGTGTCCAAAAAGAGGTAGAGAGGTCGTTTTTTGGTAGTTTTTTTACCTTTTGGTGACCTAGTTTTGCTCCAAAATTACTGAGATTTTCTGGGTTTGATGCTCTCATCATGCTGAATCCCAATATACAAGCCATTTCTTCAAAAATTCCTCCAACGAAGAGCACATCACCGGTGGCGCTGCGCACCTAGGGCAATTTTCCGTGTTCAAAATTTCAAAATTTGAAAATGGCAAAAAAATTATCAAAACTTGCCCAGATTTGGCACAAGGCACCACCATTAGTTTCTTTGATATGCTAGTGAGGCTTCAGCCAAGATTTTCAACTTGTCTTGCTCCTTTTTGCTCCTTAAGGCCTTCCTCAACCTAGCCTTAAGCTTCCTCATTCTTATATTATAGATCTTGTTGCGAGTCATGTAGTGGTAGGCCATGTGGTGAAGAATCTTCTTGTCTTTGTTGGCCTTCTCAATCAGCCCCTCAAGGTGTATATTAACCCTTGCAAGCCAAGTTTCCCAGGCATTCTTGATCTCTTGTTCAATTGAAGTCAACTTGACCTTGGCCTTCTTAGCCTTTTGCATGTTTTCCTTTATCATTTGCAGCTCCATGAGGACTTGCTTGTCGCTTAATTGCTTATTTTCTTGCTCTAGATATTTGATGACCCACTTAGCCCTCTCTAATTTTTTTGACAAGGCTTGTATCTCAGCCTCTTGTTCTTTAATGATCATGTCCTTGGCAGTTTTTGGATCTTGAGTCTCTAAGTCAATGACATCAACTCCTTGTGTCTCCTCATGAACAACAAGGTCAAAATATCTTTCTTGCTCATCACCAAGATCCTTCTTATGTATCTTTTTCTTGAATTTACCTTTTTCCTTACTTTGCTACTCAACCTGTACCTGTTTAGCTGAAGAAGAAGGCAAAGCCCCTTCCACTCCTTGTGGAGATAGCATTTACCTGTAGCCTGATGATGAAGGCGAGACCCCTTCCACACCCTGTGGAGATAATACTCGCCTAGCAGCTGCAAAAAGTTTTCTTGTGCCCCTCTGTTTTGCTCTGCAAACAACCCCCCATTTCATATTATTTTTATTCATAAAATATTAAAATGTGAAATGGGTCCCTTTAAAATAAAGTTGATATCAATACTTTTGTTTAACAAAAAGTCCGATAATCAAATGAGCGCTTTACAAAAAACCTTTTAAAACAATACCCATTTAAGGAAATAAAGTAAATCTTGGTCATTGTGATAAAGAGATCGCAAGATCGCATATCGCAATGACATAAGGGACATATAAAATGGCACAAGGCTTTTCGCCGATGCAATATCACATTCGGCGATCGGCGATATCCAATGCACGTTTAAAAACGCCCCATACCATTACCCCCGATGCGATGAGCTATCGGCGTTCGGCGATCGGCGAGTCCCCTTCATTTGAGTCTCAATGCACATAAGCCTTTCGCCGATGCGATATTGCGTTCGGCGATCGGCGGTACCCGATACATATTGTTAAGGCAGACTTATCATAACCCCCGATGCGATGCGATGAGGCACGGTTCTCAATAAAAAGCCATTAAAGTGATTGGAAAGCTCAATTTATTCATATTTAAGGCATAATCACTTCCGCTCAGCCGCCAATACGTCCATTGCATGCTTAAG
>APFE031436516.1:0-19280 GCA_000404065.3 Pinus taeda | reverse complement strand
ATATTTGACTGTTCTATATTTAGACTGAGCAGTCACTCCACTGTGGTGTCACTCCGTTGTGGTCTAAAAATAGAAGTCCATCTATTTTTCCAACTTTATCAATCATCCATAAACAACAACCTGCAATCCATAGACATGATCCATAGACATAGTCTAAAAATAGACTTGCACCAAAAATAGCCTGCGGGCCCACTTAGTGAAGTCGACTCTTTTCACTAAGCTCCATCATCTTGTTGCATTCTCAACAAGCATTTCTTGTTGCACACTTTTCAACAAGGGATATTCATCATCCTTACTCTAGTGAAATGCATCAGCAGTCTAATGTGGTAGGCATACAATCGGGAGAACCTACCTTCACAAGTGAAGTACTTGATAATGATCTTCATTAAAGGAGAAAACCTATTTTCCAAGAACTTGAAGGGGAATACTCTCTTGATTTTGTCTCTGTATCTAGCCTTGATGTAA
This sequence comes from Pinus taeda, assembly GCA_000404065.3. NCBI lineage: Eukaryota > Viridiplantae > Streptophyta > Pinopsida > Pinales > Pinaceae > Pinus > Pinus taeda. The sequence goes on along the minus strand of APFE031436516.1, from coordinate 18,815 downwards.
GTCTCATAGTACTCCCTATCAATATCCTGACCTTTGTTCCATTTTTCACCCACATCTATAATACCTGTAGCCTCTAAATGATAGTTGGTGATAAGGTGAATGTAATTCCAGCAAGGGATACTTCATTGTTGTCCAAATGTGTCACAAACAACCTTGCTAACTCATGATGAAATTTAACCCTTTCTACGATTTCACAAAGAACAAAACACGACTGGTGTTTAAAGCAAGAAATGGCAAGTGAGCAGGCTTGCAACTCCCTCAAACTAGTGGGCTCCTCTCTGATAACCCTTCCTCCTTTATGAGGCTTCGTGTGTTGTATGTTTCTCTCCTTAGAACTGTCACTAAGGGTACCTTCTTCAAGTGTATATTCACTGTCTCTTTCCATTGTTTTTATTGATGTGATCACGTGTGATGAATGAAGAGATAGGGTGGATGAATGAAAGATGAGTATGAAGAGATTTTATGGATAAGTAAGTGAGAGTGAATGGGAGTGTCAATGAGATTTAGGGAGTGAGTAGGGTTTGGGGATAGTGTAGGGTTTAGGGATATATGTATGATAAAGTATGTAGGGTTTTGGGGAGAATGTGTGAAGGAATTGGATTTGGGGAAAATGCATGAAGGAATGGGGTTTTGGGGAGAATGTATGAAGGAATGGGATTTGGGGAAAATGCATGAAGGAATGGGGTTTTAGGGAACAATAACAAATGGATAAGATAGGAAACAAATGAGAGAGTGAGCTTGTCAATTTTTTATGAGACAATTTGGGTGAACACTAGGGTTTTAACTTTATGAGGGAAAAAGTCACCAAAACTTGATGCAAAACCCTTTTCAACAAGAAATATTGAGTTACTTACTTGCAAAGAGGTAATTTGGAAGATTTGAGGCAAATTGGGGCGATTTGAAACCTTTTAGAGCTTGGTTGTCAGGTGCACAACACCTCATCTAAGTGCGTAGCGCCTCCCAGGTGCACAACGCTCATTTAGTTTTGTACTGAGTCTTCCAGGTGCATAGCGTCGTTCAGGTGCATAGTGCTAGCCTCTAGTGTGTAGTGTCGGTCTGATTTTCTCCAAAAATGCAGGGATTGCACACCTTTGCTCAATGACACTTAGAAATCGCGATTTTGGCTCTCCTTTATCATTTGAATTTCAACATTAGCATAATGAAGTGATCCAAAGAGATATGGCTTTATATGAGTTTCACTTTTTAATATTTGATGGTGAAAACCCACTTTTGTAATGTCTATGTGCTTTTTATCAAATACTTTGTTTTTTGGATGCTTAATCTTTGCTTGGATAGGTGAACCGATGCTCAATTTCTTTGAATTTTTGCAGTGGCAAGTACTTGGTGATATCACCAGGTGACCATGAGTAGCATGGAAACATTTGTTACATATGAAATAAATAAAATTACATGAAATTTAACAATAAAATACAAATGCTCTATTTTCACCTCAAAACTAGTTTTGTGGTGAGAAATTTATTATGTTTACAAATTAAGAAATTAGTACTTTTATGATGATTATTATCATCCTCATGTGTCTACTGACCATTATTAATCAATAGTCACTGAAATTTGATCATGGTAAAACCCTAATACTTAATGAGACTGAAACCCTAAAACCTAAGACCTAATTGATGAAATGAACTGAAAATAAGCATGAATCATTAACTGAAAAGTATGAAAGGAGGTCAGCAAATATATGTCATGAGGGAAAAAACTGAAATGAACCCTACTATCAGTAGATCCATAACCTAATGGAATGCAACTCATCAAAATGCGACTCCTAGTATGAAATTCAAAAGAGTAAATTTTGATCACTGATGGCAGTGTGAAGACACTGACACTAACAGACTCGAGAAGCAACTAAGGCCTTTCAAAATCTTAAAGGGGAAATGTGTCAAGCATCGATCTTAGCTACACCAGACTTCACAAAAACCTTTAATGTGGAATGTGATGCCTTAGGAAATGGAATTGGTGTTATTTTAGTTCAAAAAGGAAGACCCATTACTTTTGAAAGTGATCCAATCAAGGGAAAGTATTTACATAAACCTATTTATGAGAAATAAATGTTGGTAATACTACATGCATTAAAGCAATGGAAAAATTACCTAATGGGAAGGCACTTCAAGGTAAAAACAAATCATGATAGTCTTAAATACTTTTTGGAACAAATATTATCTTCAAAAGAGCAACTAGAATGGGTCACAAATATGTTGGGTTATGACTTTCAAACCATCTACAAAAAAGGGAAGAAAAACGTTGTTGCATATGCACTCTCAAGAAAGGATGACGATGTGGAGGCATTACTCTATGCCATTTCTATTATCCAAACTAATTGGATAACTAAAGCAATGGAGGAATGGAAGAATGACGAAGAGGTTTGGATACTCATTCAAAACTTGCAGCAAGATCCGAGTACATATGATACATTTATCTGGAAAAATGATTCATTATGGTACAAAGATCATTTATATCTATTTAATAATTCCCATCTCAAACAAAATATTCTTTTTTGAATTGCACACCTCCCCCTTAGGAGAGCACTCAATATTTTTAAAAATTTACCACAAGGTTAAGAAGGAATTTTTTTAGGATGGCCTTAAATCTGATATTCAGAAGTTTGTGGCAGGATTTTTGGTTTTCCAACAATATAAAGTTTATATAATAAAGACCCCAGGTCTATTACAACCTTTAGCCATTCCAAGTCACTATTGGGAGGAGGTATCAATGGATTTTATCACAGGTTTTCCCAAGTCCAAAGGAAAGAGTGTCATCATGGTGGTAGTTGATATACTTACCAAGTATGCACACTTTTGTGCATTATCTCATCCTTTTAAATTATATACAGTTGCTACTGCATTTATGGAAACAATTCAAAAGATACATGGAAACCCAAAGATTATTGTAAGTGATAGAGATCCCATTTTCACTAGAAATCTTTGGACAAAATTATTTCCTTGTCTTGGTACTCAAATCGTTGATAGCTCATCTTACTATCCTCAATCTGATGGGAAAACTGAGATAGTGAACAAATGTTTGGAAGGATATATTTGTTGCTTTGTATCTAATAAACAAACATAATGGGTCAAGTGGTTACCTCTAGTTTAATGGTGGTATAACAGTTCCTTCTATACTGCAACCAAAATGGCCACATTTATGGAACTTTATGGATATCATCCACGATCCATCACATCATCTTTAAGAGAAAATTATAAGGTTCAAGCAGTGGAATATCACATTGATCTTCGACAACAAGTTCTCCAACTCTTAAAGGATAACCTCACTTTGGCAAAGAATCTAATGAAACAATAGGAAAATCAACACCGTTGTGAAAGAAGTTTTGATGCAGGAAACTGGGTATTTTTATGACTACAGCCATACAAGAAAATGTCCCTCAAGCAAGCAATGAAGGATAATATATTATCACCCAAGTACTATGGTCCTTACAAAGTGTTGCAAAATATTGGTACTATGGAATACAAAATAGAATTGCTTGCATCTTCCCGAGTACACCCAGTTTTCCATGTTTCATGCTTAAAGATGGTTATTGGCGATAAGCTCCCAGTTCAAACAATATTGACAGAACTTGATGAAGAAGGAAAAATCATATTGGAGCCTGAAGCAGTCACAGAAACAAGAACCCAACAGCTATGGAAATGATCAATTTCAAAGTATCTCATTAAGTGGAAGAACTTACCCGTTGAATATTCCACATGGGAGGATGAGAATTTTATATAGAAGCATCAAAAACTACTCAAGAATTGAGGAAAACACTTTTTTTAAGGAGAGGGACATGTTAGGTCCCTATAATACTAGTAAAGTCCCCTTATTGTTATTGTTGTGCCGCATAGAAGCCCATTATTGTTATTGTTGTGCCCTTACATTATTATTGTGTAGTCTCTCATTATATTGTGACCCATTAGACTCCTATATATACCAAGGAGGTTTTCTCATTTGTATCATCCAATAATTGTTCATATATGTGATGTAGAGGAGGTTTCCCCCTCGAAGAGGCTAATTTTCAAGTCATTGATCTATCTTTTCTTCTCTTTTTTGATCTGGTTGCATAAAACCTTGTCAATTAGAGGGAGAAGTCTAGGGTAAATCCCTCACTACTCCTTTTTTGGTGTGATGTAAACATTAAATCACTTTGTTGGGCCATACTTTAGGTTTTCCTCAACAAGGGTTTGATTTTATTTCATTCCATAATTGATCTTGTGGTTGAAGGCTTCCCCTTAGAGGGATACCTTCTTGTAGGGCTTGGTTTCATCACTTGTTTTGATTATACAATAAGATAATTTAACTTCTAAGGTTCTAGCTTCTTTCCCTAATCCACAAGCATTGGGTAACCAAGTTATCTAGGCATTCATCTTAACGCATTAAGCCCTAGTGGAGATAAGGCCTTAGTCCTAAATCCAACAACCAACCACATTTTTTTATAAAACTAAAGCTCTTGTCCTTTATTCATTTCTATTATTTAGAAATCCATAAAATAGAAGAAAAAAAGAATAGAAAAAATATTAAAGATAAGAATACCAAAATATTCATATTCTAAGGTTAGCATCTTGGGATTTGTGCCATTTTTGTGTCATCTAATGGCCCAATTAAAATTGACCCCCTTGAGTATTGTTTAAATTGGCTCTAGCATTTGTTATTTAGGGTTTTTAAAGAGATTCTCAAACTTGAATTAATTTATAGCCATATTATTCAAGGATTTGTGAAGCCTTGAGCCAAGGGTTTGAAGGAAAAAGGTGAAATATATCCCCTATAACCCTATCTTCAATTGTAATTTCTCTTAACAGCCTATTTATTTAGAAGTGATTTCATCCTCCTAAAGTGTTGGAAAATGTTTATTTTTCATTTGGAAATCATTCAAGCTTGACCCTAGGGTATTTTCCCTCTCATTTATGCAAAATATACATCATATTATTGTAGCATCACATTTTATTACATAAATCTATTGTTGGGTTGTTATTTCACTTACATTTCATTTCCCAACTTTAAGCACATATAGATACTTGATACTTGTGTGTTTCCACACTCTTAGGTTGCTTGAAAAGCACTCCAAACTTGCGTTTTTTATGTTCATTATGATTTTACAAGTGTTTGAATTGTAGGACAACAAAAATATAGTCCATATTGAGGTCATATAATCAAGGTAAAATCAAATGAGGATCATCTTACTTAATACATGCACCTCTACCTCACTCTTGAACATCAAAGGTGATCTTTTGGTGGATTTTCTCATTCATTTTCAAGTGTTGGTTTGTATTTTCTACTTTATTTATTCATATATCATATTTAGCACTTTAATTTAATTAAAGCCCAACCTTCATCATACTTAGGGTTTCTGGGAACTATCCTGCTAACCTGTTGGTGAATGAATTAAATATTGGGATATTCCCTATAGATTTGTAGGAGTTGGCCCAAGTGAGAGAAGATTGTTTTGAGGTCACAATGAGCATATTTTGTGTGTTCTTACCACTTATTACCTAGACCAAACCTTTCCTAAAGCACTAATTCAAGTAGTAACGTGTCCCATGAGAAAGTATTGACCATTATACCAAATCTAAGGAGCTCGTCAATAAACCTGGATCTCGTGCCCAAGTGCTCATGTTGACTCCGCAATTAAGATATCTTATCTCAATACATGGTTTAGAGGGTGTTTAAAATGCCTATCATGGTGATGTGAACCATATATATAGATCCATCCATATCTAAAAATTAATCCACATAATGCACTACTACCAAAGAATAGGAAAGCTAAAGCCCATTAGACATAGCGGGCTCCCAACTTCCCACAACAATGTTCTCTATATAAATTTGTGTATAGTCGTCAACTAACATCTCATTATAAATTTTTTCCCATAAATTAAAATTGTCCATAAACCAATCATCACTATCATCATCTAAATGAACTAAGCATATATTTATTCATTATATTCCTCATGAATGAAAGAATATGTGGCATTAACATTATGGTCCTCCTCCAATTATGGAATGTCTCCTTCATCTCTTTGATTAAATTCTAGTGAAAATCTTTATTCTGGTCGAATATATTCTACAACTTTGTTATACCTTGCAATATTGTGAGCTTTTCCTCCCATGCCATGTTCCTCAACATTGCATTTTTTCAATTCCATTGGGTTTTGAGGCAACAAATTTGAAATGTACCCAACTCCCTTAATATTGATCAAAATCTATATTACAATGACAATTATGAAATGTCATGTCCATATCACTAGTCTATCCTCAATTTAAGAAAACCATTACAACATATATGTATTGTAATTCACACGACTGTCATGGAAAAACCCTAAAATAACTTATTTTAAATCAATATTATATTCACTTCCCAGACGCCACTTTGGATGATTTTTTTTTTAGACTTGGGTTCTTCTAAGAGGAAATCAAACACATGGTTTTTTTAGAAATTTAGTGATAGAATTGAAACTTCTCAATAAATTTAATGTAAATCAAGAGACACAATTCTACTCTACTACTCTATGGAAACTAATTCACAATTTAGAACAACATTTGCAAACATGCATCAATTGCATACACAAGTATAAATATGCAACTAGGGGAAACCAACTAGTAAAAACCCCTTAAGCATGCTTTCATAAGTTTGATGAACAAAGAATCTATTTAAATTGCTAGCTCCAACTTTGAGCTCAACTTTCAAAAGAAAAATTGTTCTCTCTGCTCAATGAGAAGCTTTGAACCAAACTTAGTAAATTTTTGCCCCAACCTGAGCTCCTTGCACAAATCTTGAGTAAATTAGCCCCTATTCTTTATGAATTTCCTCCAATATGATTGTGCAATCGCAAGGATTGATCATTGATTGCATGCAACACATGTACACTCAAGATTAGTCTACAACTTATGCTACACTACCTTGGAATCTCCACCACAGCTGAGCAATTCGAATTCCTTACATGCATGAGCTAGTTTTTGTTGATTGATTAGTTAATTGGATGAACTTTGAGTTATAATGTTGTCCCACTGCACAATTTACCTCTAACTAGTTCTATTAACTATTAGAACTAGTTTAACTTTGTACAATTGGAAATAACTAAACTGGATTTCTATAAATTAGCAATCACACATGCATAACTGAACTCCAAGATCTCTAACTTGAAGTTATTGAGCTAAATAAGTGACAAGAGCCATGTCACCTCAGTTAATTGCCTCCAAGTTGTCTACCAATGTGGAAATTTCAAATTTTCTCAATTTGACCAAGGCTAAGTCAAATTGAGCCTTTCTTGTTACACTTCTCAACACTCCCTCTTAGCAAGAAAGGGATTATAAACCACCCCTACCATGCTCTTGTGGAATTAGAACTTCCCTCTTGACAAATCATTTTTACAAATGTTAGCATCTTTTTCCTCAGGCAGAATGTATTATAGCAACATTATCCTCATCTGCACACAATCTTGAAATGATGATACTGAATATTTATATGCTTGGATCAATCTTGAAATAATGGATTCTCAGAGAGCTTAATGCAACCTTTATTATCACAATAGATCACAGTTGGATCCATCTCTTGACCAAATAGTCCCACAAGTATCTTTCTCATACAAATCGCCTCACATGTTCCTTGACTTGTAGCCATGTATTCAGCTTCTTTTGAGTTGAGCACCATAGACCTTTGCTTTCTATTGTACCAGGAAATTGCTACAGACCTAACACTGAAATTTCCACCCGATGTACTATTTCAATCGGATGGACTCCCAACCCAATCTGCATCTGTGAAGCTATGCATATTCACTCCCTCTATTCATTTGTACCATAATCCATATTGGTTAGTGCCTATGAGGTACCATAAGACATGCTTTGTTGCCTTCCAATACAATTTGGTTGGCTTAACCATAGCTTATCTTAGTTGGTTGACTGCATAGCATATATTTGGTCATGTTTTCACAAGATACATCAGTGAACCCACTAGCTGCTGGTAAATGGTAGCATCAACCTCTTCACCTAAAGTGGCACTCTCCTTCCTCTAGTTGGTCGCTAGAGGTGTCTCTATGGGCTTACAACTCTCCATACATAATCTCTACAATATCTCGATGGCATACTTTCCTTGAGACGCAAATAATTCCCCATCACCTTGATATACTTACAGCATGAGGAAGTATTGCATGAGACCCATGTATTTCGTCTCAAATTCCCTTGCAAGGTCCTCCTTACAAGAGCTGATCAGTTTCTCATCACATGTCAATGTTAAATCATCAACATATAAAAAATGATAAGAAATTTACCTTCTACCCAAATATGATAGAGGTTCACATTCACTCTTCACTTTTGGTGAAGCCCAATCCACTGAGATAACTATCAATCCGAGTCTACCAAGCTCAGGGTGCCTATTTGAAACTGTACAATTCTCACCTGAGTCTGCACACATGAGAATCCCAATAAAATGTCTCAAATCCTTCTGGTTGCTTGATCTACACTTCCTCCTTAATAACAACATTGATAAATGTTGTTTTTACATCCATCTGATGGATCTTTTACCCCATCTGTGTAGCTAGTGCAATAATTGATCAAATGGATGAATACCTTGCTATGGGAGAAAACATTTCCTCATAGTAAATTCTCTAAAGTTGAGAGAATCCTTTGACTAAAAATATGGCCTAATACTTCTCTATGCTTCTGTCTACTACATGCTTAACTTTAAAGATCCATTGCAAACCTGCAACTTATTTTTCTGTAGGTCTTAGTACCACTTCCCAAACATTGTTCTTTATGATGGATTCATATCCTTCCACCATCAACCCAAATTTGTTTCTCAACTAATTCCTGAAAAGAGGATGGCTTAGTCTCTACAAGCTCAGTCATTAGAGCCATGTAGCCAGTGTACCTCTCAGATGACCTCCTTTTCCTATGCAAATTTGAAGGAACTCCTGCATTCTCCCTCGCATCATGCACCAATATTTCAGCTTCCCTAGTTTTTTTCTACCTTCTTTGGGTGTTTCTTCTTGAGTGTATGCCCCCACTTGTCTCCTCTTTGCTCCTCCATTTGTGGCTACTCCACAACTTCCTGAGGCTCCTCCTTTGGAGCAAAAAGCTCCTTTTCTGGTGGGATTTGAAGTTCCCTCTCAAGAGAGCATCTCATTGCTTTCTTCTCATCAAAATTTATATAAATTCTCACAACTTTCATTCTGAGGGAAGGTAAGTACACCCAATAATTGTGTGGAGTTTTGATGTAACCCACAAAACCTCCTAACTATGTTGTCAGCTCGAGTTTCTTCCTTGAATATTTGAAGACATGGCAATAAATTGAAGCTCAAAAAATTTTGAAATGAGACACGTCCGTCTTTCTCTTCGAGAAGGCCTCCTCTAGTGTAATCATACCAAGAATCTGATGAGGACTTTGGTTCTACAAGTAGACTATTGTCTTACATGCCTCTACCCACAAATGTAGTGGCAGACCTTAGTCATGTAGAATATATCACAAATCTTCCACAATGCTCTGGTTCTTTCTCTCAGCTACCGCATTCTATTGTGGGTTGTGGAGAGTTGTCAATTCTCTTCAAATTCCTTCTTTGGCACAAAATTCCTTGAAGTCATTTGAAACATAATCACCTCCATCATCACTCCTGAGAGCCTTCACCTTCTTGTCAGTCTCTTTCTCAACTAGTGCCTTGAATTCTACAAATTTTGAGAATGTCTCATCCTTCTTCTGCATGAAGAAGATCCAACACTTTCTTGAGAAATCATCAATGAAAATAACATAGTATTTATGTCTAGTAGTGGAGGCTATCGAGAAGGGTCAATAAACATAAAATTGGAATCCCTCCAAGGTTACATTTGCTTTGTTGTCTCGATCATGGAATGTGGATTTTACATACTTCTCCAAGGTACAACCCTTGCAGACATCATGTTGCTCAAGTGATCCCTTAGGGAAGCCAGTGGTTATTTGTTGCATAATTTAAAGCCATCATGGTGCAAATGACCAAGTCTTTTGTGTCAGATTTCAACAACATCTCAACTCTTCACTTTCTCTTACTTATTGCTTAATGTAACACAACATTCCACATCAAGTTTGTGCAGGTTCTCACATGGACCTTGATCTATGTCACCTACCCAGTAGCTATGTGTCTCAGAAAGGATTTCCCTTTATTGAAAATAACATCATAATCACGATCTTCCAAAACTGCTACAGATATGATGTTATTCTTCAATCTTGGAACAAACATGACATCTTTGAGGCGAAGTGGGGATCTTGACTCCCTCTTAAAGGTTATTGTACCAATCATAGTAGCATTGTACCTTATGTTGTCCCCAAGCTCCATATGCATTTAGAGATATTTCTCCTCTAGGTCACTAAAAAACTCTCTACACCCTGTCATGTGGAACGAGGCACCTAATTCCAAGTACCACCCACTATTATAGACATATTTGGGCACTGCAACCCCAATATTTTATGTCGATAAACCAAGGGCTCTTTAACCCCTTAAAGTGTTGTTTCATACCCTAAAGGATCATGGTCAACTAATTACATCATTCCCCAGAAGTTCCACCTAAAAAACCACTCAAAACTGGCCAAAATTGGACCATACTGATTGCTCCATTGTCAGGGTGCGATGCATACTGACTCCTACACTAGCCAGGTGCGATGCATACTAAAGAGGCCTTCTGTGGGGTGCGATGAGCGAGAATGGACAAATGTTTGAGACAGTTTGCTAAGTGGATGCTCATGGAATCTTCTAGAAACTTCTCCCATGACACTTGCCTCTCTGAATTTGCCCAAGGATGAGTACGAGATATAAGAAATCTCCAAGTGGAACCAAGAACAACAAGTGGAATGAAACTAATCAAAAACCTAGAGGTGACTCACATCCTTGTAGACATCTATAAATGGATCCCTCATCTGAGAGGTCTAGAGGCTGGAATTTTGTAATTTGTAAGGAAGAGCTAATAGTTTGTCTTTGAGAAAGAACATTGTATTGTTGGGTGATCTTGCTTTTCATGAGGTGAAGAGGGCTTTGACACTGGGAGGATGATGCTGGATCAGATAGCTAGGTTGTAATCCTCTCTTCTATTATTAATAAAGTTCTTTGAGTTTTCCTCCATACAATCATGTATTTGTGAATGTTGTTATTTGTAAATACCATTGTATGCTCATTGTATTTCTTATTCTGCAATGCTTATGATATCATAGATCGAGATGCTTTGATGGTGTTGTGTTGCTTCATTTCTACAGGTATTCTCTAAGCGGTACAAGTAGGAGAAGAGTTGAAACCTCTGTCAAGGAGGAGAGAAATCAAGCAAGGATTCAAGCAAAAGATCCAAGTTGGTCCCTTTGCTTCTCTCTTATCTATCATACATAGATGAAATTGCAAAATGCTTTGATTGTTTGTTTCTAGGATAGCTGCCAATCCTAGTGGGACTAGCAGATCGAAAAGTCACTAGTTTTCCTGGAAACACACACTCCCCATCGTAGTGATGGTCATGCATGTCTTCAAGGTGAAGTTTAAATCGAACTATGAAGCTAATGCTTCACCTATTTCTCATCCTAAGTTCTTTTTGCTAGACTTTTTGTGTGGACACTTTGTAGCATAGTGCTTGAATTCATGAAAATTGAAGAATTTTATTTTGGACAAGTATTTCTTCTAGCCCCCTTGGCTAGAATCTACTTTTGTTTGAGATTTCTTCCCTTTTCCCTTCTTTCCCTTCCGAACAATGCAAAATTATCTTCATCCTCTCCCTTGGATGAACCTCCATCTCTAGTATTTTGCCTGATTTCTTCTTGTACCAAATTGGACCATAAGCATTCCCAATTCGATAATTTTTCCCATTCACAGAGTCCTGGTAGTTGTTCAATGATTTTGCAGGGCCTAGAAGAGCTAAGCTCACCAAGTCATATTCTGTAACATTCACACCAACCCCTCCAAGCTCATCCTGAACTTGTGTAAATCTGGTGATATACTATGAATTAGTATCATTCTTCTGCATCTTAATGTTTCGAAGTTTGCCTTTGAGGGCTAGTTTTCTATTCTCACTGTTATTCTCAAATAGCTCATTCATTGTCTTCCACGTTGCGAAAGGATTTTCCTTTCCATGGATATTTGAGACAATGTGGTCTCTCACTCCCTCCAAGATTATTCTCCTCGCCTTGGCTACAACTTCCTTCCATTGGGCTAGGTTTTGGGCATCAGTTGATCCTGGTTTTGGAACGTTTGTCTTGACTTATTCCAACAATCCATTTTCAACAAGCACTGCCTCTATGTGATCCTTCCAAGAAATGAAATTCGAGCTAACTTCCAAGTCATACTCTAATCTCTGTCCATTGAAGGCCAATCTCCCAAATCTAAGGAAATCCTGCTACACTGAAGGTGAAAATTTGAATCTCCTAAGGAAGAACTTCAAAAAATATGTTATAATGTGAATCATACTCTCATAATATGTAGAAATTTGGTGATATAATTGTAACTGCTCAAGAAATTTAATCTACATCATGAGACACAATTCTACTCTACTCCTCTACGAAAATTAATTCACAATTTATAAAAACATTCATGAACATGCATCAATCACGTACACAAGTACACAAATGTATTTAGGGGAAACGAAAGGGTAAAAACCCCTTAATCTTTCTTGCATCAATCAAATGAATAAAGAATCTATTACAATTGCTAGCTCCAGCTCTGAGGTCAACCTGCAAAAGAATAATTGTTATCTCTACTCAATGAGAAGCTCTAACCTATACTTAGTCAACTCTTCCCCCACCTAATATCTTATTTCCTTGCGAAAATATTGAGGAAATTATCCCTTATTCTTTAATAATTTCCTCCAAAATGATTATGCAATTCCCAAGGAATGATCATTGATTGCATGCAACACATGTACACTCAAGACTATTCTACAACTAATGTTACACTACCTTTGAATCTCCACCACAACTGATAAATTTGAATTCCTTGCATACATGATCCATTTCTGGTTGATTGATCAGTTAAGAGGATGACATTTGATTTAGACTTCTATCCCACTACACAATTGACCTCCAACTAGTTCTATTTACTGTTATAACTAGTGTAACTTAGTACAATCGGAAATAACTGAACTGGATTGCTATATGTAACACCCTCCTCCCACATCTACCCAAGAAACCGGCTAGCCAGGGTAGACATGCGATGAGAGGCTACTATGATATGATTCAACCTCCTAGGTAACCTTAAGGAAATGGAATTGACAGAAACACAACACACAGACCTCCCTCGAGTGCTTCAGGACGTCCATGAGCTAACCCACCACTACAGGTGCCCAATCTCTTAATTAACCTAGCATTTAAATGAATTAAACCCAAATTCACTCCCATAAAAAGGCATGCATGTGAATGTAACCCTTAGTTTCTCTCACAGGCTTCCCTGCCAGCAACCACAAACCCAATTGTTAGTGTTATGCTAATGACTCTAACATTTGAGCCACGTTTTTTGGCACAGATTCCAGGTGATCTAGGTGGATATTGGTGGCCACCTGCCTATTCCACTTGGACCCCCACCATTTTTTCTTTTAGTTTTTCAATTGCCTTATTTGTAGCACAATTTACTATTTTTTATAGTTTTTCGAGTCTTGAACTTCCGGATCCTTTTTGAGGCCCTAAATGACATTTTTTGGGAAAACTGGGATAGATATTTCTAACGAGGTCTTGTGCGCGATAAACGGAGATCATGTGCCAAAGTTACGACCCTGTGAAGTTGATTTACCAATTTACCCAAATGGGGCCTATAGTTTGGTGCTTCATCTCCTAGGGTTATTTTTTGGATGTTTAGGGTTTTCCATTGTTTCTCAATAATAAATAGGCCTTTCAGCCTCATTGTAACATAGTTCAGAGGCATGTAGCCGCCACATCTCTTGTCATAGATAAGCTATCATCGCTCGAGCTAGTCTTATTTCCATTCTGTTTGCGAGCATATTTCAATATTTGATATTAATGAAATAAAGTGTTATTTCTACTGCATCTTGGTATTTATGGTTATATTTGTAGCTTGTTGTGTTCTTGTTTATATCCGGATTAGTGGTATCAGAGTGGTTTGTTCTTTGTTTGTTTTTCTTTGCATATCCCCAACAAGGTCGGGATATAAGGAGTTAGGGCTCTATCTGGTTGAACCTTTGCAAGATCAGCCTCGCAAACCCCAACGATCGCCCATGGTGGAAGAAAAGAAAGATGAGGGGGCAAGATATCCTATCAAAATATTGCTCGAGGAGGCCCTTGAGAAACAAAGGAACGCGATGATGGATAACTTTACCCAAATCCTTCAACGGTTGCCCACCGGCGGTTCATCCACATCCAACAACCACTCTAGAGGCTCCACTCATTTTAAGGTACAAGTAAACTTTAACATTCCTATACTTGAGGGCCAAATAGATGCAGAAATCATAGATAAATGGTTAAATCTGCTAGAAGGATATTTTTATGTTCATGATTTTTCCAGTCTTGAAAAGATTACTTTTTCTCTTCTCAAAGTCGCTCCCCACATCAAGGACTGGTGGGAAACCTCTTGTGAGCAGAAGGATGAAAGTATTACTTCACTATTTTCAGTCGCACCCACTTGGAATTCGTTTCAGGATGCCATCAAGGAGTAGTACTACCCTGTCAAGAGCTATGAGGACAAATACATAAAGTAGACAACGTTGCCGCATGGGAGGGACAAAGATGTGTTGGAGTTTACCAATGTTTTTCATACCCTTCGCACAAAGTTGGGTATCAAGGATTCTAAGAAACATTTGGTACTCAAGTACTGCAACTTCCTCCACAGATACATCCAAGACGATATGGAGTCCTTGGACATCTCCTCGCTTCTCACGGCGTATCGATACACCATCAAGATCGAGAAAAAGTTTAAACAGAAGAAGCAAGACTTTGGATCTGTGAATCCAAAGCAAGGGAAAGGTGCCTCCGAACCACGGAACAAAGGACAAAGTCAAGGTGGGTCAGCCAAGGACAACCTGCCAAAGCTACAAGAAAATAACAACACCGTGAAGCCAAAGAAGGACACGGGAAAGTGGTGTGAGTTTCATAAGAGCTCCACCCACAACACAAGTGAGTGTCGGGCCAAGCAGTCATTGGTGGTCGAGCTAAAGGCTTTAGAATCAGATGCAAGTTCTGACTTTGATTCAGAACCTGACAAGATGAATGACAAAGGCAAGAATATTATCGATGTGGAGCCTAACATCACCGTTGTCACCACAAAGATTCAGAAGGAGGAACCAAAAGATCCAGAGGAGGAGGAGCGCCTCTTCCACTCCCAGATGTGGGTAAAGGGTTCCCCGCTACAATTCATTGTCGACAGCGGGAGCTAAAAGAACCTCATTTCGGCAACGGTTGTGAAGCGGCTAGGCTTATTTACCATAGCACACCCACAACTGTACACCATCGGGTGGCTTCACCAAGGACAGGATCTTTGCATGAGGTAGCATTGTCGCCTTCCATACAGCATCAAAACCTTCACGGATGAGTTATTATGTGACGTTGCTCCCCTTGATGTTTGTGATGTATTATTAGGCCAACCATACTTGTGGAAGCAATATGTTGTGTATGAGTCAAGGCCTCGTGTTATTATTGTTATTTTGGGAAATAAGTTGTACAAGATACCAGAGGTAGCATCGCCTATCGCCCTCTCTTTGGTTACTGCAAGATCATTTCCAAAACAGAGAAATTTGTTTTCTTGATGATACGCCCTCAAGGAAAGAATAAGATGGTGGCCACGACCTCCAGACAAGGCCCCTCTGCAAGACAACAATAGATGGATAAGGTTGTGGAGGAGTACAAGGACATCTTCACCTCCCTCACAGGGGTGACTCTGCACTATAAAGTCAAGCACTCCATCGATATGACCCTAGGTGCATCGTTTCCTAATGGACCAATCTATCGGCACTTTGTTCTGGAGAACGATGAAATCAAGAGGCAGGTCAGTAGCTGCTACAGAAAGGTCACATCCAGCCGAGTTCATCGCCTTGTGGGAGCATGGAAAATTTTAGGGGCGAATTTTCGCCCTTATGCGAAATTAAGGGGTTTTAAATTTTTAGTGGGCAAATATTTTGTATCATAGTACATTTTTACAAATCAGCTCAAATAGCCCACCTTATTTTAAAGGAGAGGATAAAAAGGGTAAATTTATCCCTTGAAATTAGGAGTTACAACCTTCCATTCGTCGTAATTTTCAAGAATATGATTTAAGTGAATCCTATTGACCAAATACCATATTTATAAAAGAGGTATGGTAAATTAATAAAAATATAAACAAATGAGAGGTATCATAAATAAATAAAACATTTTTTTATATTTACTCCATAAGTCACCTTATATACATGCAAGGGTGTAACCAAATAAAAATATAAATAAAGTGGAGTTATGGTAAATAAATAAAACCTCTTTTTATACTTACTCAAAAGGTATGGTAAATAAATAAAAAATATAAATAAACTAAAAGTATGGTAAATAAGTAAAACCTCTTTTTATATTTAGTCCATAACCCTCTTTCTACTTATGAAGGCTCAAAAAAAAGGTTTTATTTAAGTGAATCCTATGGGCCAAATACCATATTTGTAAAAGAGGTATGGTAGATTAATAAAAATATAAATAAACGAGAGGTATGGTAAACAAATAAAATATTTTTTATATTTACTCCATAAGTCACCTTATATTTACATTTACGAACACTCAAAAAATGTGTTATATTTAGGTGAAACCTATGGGAAAAATACTATGGGCCAAATACCAAGGGCTAGATTATTATTAATACCATGCAAAAAAACATTATTAACCCTAATATTAGTATTAATAAAAATAAAAATGGCACATGGTATTCACGTGGAATTCACCAAAATGGCACATGGTATTGACCCATGGTATTCACCTAGAATGTAGCCTATTTAAATGGGAGAAATAAACTAGCATAGATCCATCTTTACTCGGATCTACTAACCCCTGAGAGGTATCAAATATCGTGATATGCAAACTAGCATAGAGTGAAAAAATATTTGATGCTCTTGGGGCTTGGTGGATCAAGAATGGATGTTGTAATTTAATGTAGGTTAAATATTTTAGCTTGGTTAAAATAAAAAATAAAATAAAAATAAACTATTAATTTTATTAATTTTTATAAATTACTAATAGTAATTTTTAAGCTCAAGGTTTATGATAACCCATGGTATTGACCCATGGTATTCATGTGAGCATAGACTATTTAAAGGGGAAATTCTATCTTAGATCCATCTTAATTCTGGGTCTACCAAGTGCTCAGAGGGATAAATAAATTTCATCCCCCTAAGAGTGGTAGATGTGGAGTTAAGATGGATATAGGTTCGTTTTTATGATAATGAAGATATTAAATAGACTTAGGAAATTATATTGTAAAAACATCTTAAGGTGAATGGTTAAAGCTACATTTAGTCACTTCACAAAAATTAGTAAAAAATACCAATATCTCCATTAATGTTGATTTTTAACTTTTTTCTCATTTAACAAAAAAAATTCAAAACAATGAAAGCTTATCACTCTTTCTGCATCACCCTCGCAGAAGATTTCTCACAATTTTTCAAACATTCTCAATATGATATCTTCATGAAAAAGTTTAGGTACTAATGTTGGATTAGTTGTTTGAAAAACAACCTGGTTTGTACAGCCTTTCATCTTCTGTGCTATTCTTAGTTTCTCCTAATGATATGTAGGGGTTGGAGCCACTGCACCATATTTTCCTAAAAGGTGGAGATTATTCACCAAAAAGGAAATTAATCTACATGTTACAACGATGTTAAAAAATGTGAGACCTATGAGGGTAGTGAATTATGCTAATAAGCATTTAGATTGGAGAGACGTAATTAATTAAATTATTTAATTGGAAGATTTCCAATTAATAATAAATAAATCTACATATATATTATAGTTCACAATATATTTAATATATTTATATATTCAATATATTATATACATAATATTGATAGAAGATTCTCATCAATGCACTTCTTTCAATTAGATCCCCTTCAAGCCTTTGGGATACTTAATACTTTCTTATATAATATAGTTGGGGCTTGCTACTTGTTGACGTGTTGGGGTAAACAAACTTGTTGTGTTTTTTTATCTCGCAGTTGGAGTCTATGGAACAAGAAAGAAATTTGATAACTTGAAAAAAGTGGTAGCTTGACAAAAGTTGTAGAGAAAAGATTAATCTCTCCTACCTTGATAGAACTCGTTGTCAATAGCAACACCTACAAGAACTTTGTTGTGGAATATTATCAAAACTAATAGAAGGATATGAAAGAGTGTATTGTAAGAACCTTGACAAACACAGCCACTGAAACTTGGAACATTGTTTGTAGGAAGAAAAAATTATGTTTCTTTTTTCCAAACATGTATGTTAGTATATTACAGTGTAATGAATATGTTTCCTTATTATCATATATGGTTTCATACTTTAACAAAACATTCGCCAAGACTTCACAATGTTTTATTATTCAGTAAAAGATTTGCCAAGATCTTACAAGATTTTATAATTCAGTGAAAGATTCTCCATCACTATACAAGATCATATAATCTGGTGAGAGATTCGCCAAAAAAAATTATATATACATATTATATTATTGATAAAATCGCCTCCCATTTTTCCAATGTATCACGGAGATTAGCCCATTTATTATACATATAAATTTAGGGGGGTTCTTAAAATTTTCCCTGTGTGGGAGACCAATCATGTTGGTATAGAAGAAGGATGGGACTTGGACTATCAAGCGTTGAACAAGATCCCTGTCCGGAATGGGTACCCGATCCCACGGATTGATGACCTTCTAGACTAACTCAAGGGGGG
>APFE031436514.1:0-13626 GCA_000404065.3 Pinus taeda | reverse complement strand
GAATGGATGGTCATTGAAGTGTAATATGACATGCCTAAAATATAAATGTTCTAAAGTAAATGTATCTTTAAAAAAATAAGTTTTGACGGGTATGAGTTTAAAGAATAGTAATCAACACAAACAAAGATAACTACACTAAGATAACTACACTGCTGAAAGAAAAATGGTGCCTCATCCTTCTTGAGAACTAGGAAGGAGTTTAACCCTTTCCATAAAAAGTATTTTTATTAATAATTGTGTGCATAATTCTCTTACAGTATTTGAGAGAAGGAAAGAATAATATATAACTACATCAATATTTACTCTAAAAAAAACCCTTCCACCAAAACTAGGAGGTGAAATCCCTCCTGTAAATAAATTTGCATGCAATACCACATAAATATTAGAGAAATATGTATATTTTTAATAAGATATAATGAAAATTATCCATTTGTCTTGAAGATTATCAATTTGTCTTTTATATAAAAGTAATAAATATTTCTATCACATATTTAAATAATGAAAACAAATAGGAATCCACTTTCGAAAATGTATATTTTTACACCCAAAAGGGAAAAACCTATAGATTAAACAAAGAAAGAACACAATACACCACAAGTCATGTTAGAAACAAATAATGGGTTAAACTAATAAAGAAGAGGTTATATTAGAAAACCACAAAATAAACTAATACACAATAGATTAAACCCAAATACAGAGCTATCAGAAGTCATTAAAAATCTAGTGATGCTTGAATTCATAGGGGATAACTTCTTGAATGAATGACAGAAAAACTATCTCTAATAAAAAATATTGAGGATGATTGAAAAAATAAAGAAAAAATTAAATTTAATACAAATAATTGAGGAGGAAGGAGAGCCTTAAGTTCAATAAAATTGGCTAAAGCACGATATTTCAACTAATCAAAAGGAGAGATACAGTGCCATCTCTATATACCTAGAATTGGTATTCGATTTCACGTTCAACAAGCTAATTGGAATGCCTTGAACAAAAACAATATCAACCACCTCTTTCCTTCCATATTTCATTCATTTTCATGCAACGTCAACTCTTCATTCACTCCAATAATTTACACTGCACCAAACCGAAATACAAAGTTATGAAATGGAATTAATTCTTACAGCAAGGCAGAGATGAATAAAAACATTGAAGTTAAATAGAATCTAATCCAAACCATTTTTTAGAGATAATTGATTTCTTTGAGCCCAAAAAGTCAGTAAACAACACATCTTTCCTCCTCTTCGCTTCTCTTTTAAGCCTCCTCCTCTATCCCGCACAACCATGACTTACTCAAACACAGACTCAACACAGATAGACCCAAACTCTAACCACACATATAGCCAAACACACAAGAATAATCACAATCGATATAGACAAAGGGTAAGGAAGATGTTGGAAAAATGATAAGACTTAATATAGGGATTTCTCACTTCTCAATGGCCACAAGAGTTTTACCACCGCTACTTCCTCTCGGATTCCATGCTCTCTCTTCAATTGAGAGTCCATGCTTTTTCAAATTTCAATCGAATCCACGCCTCTTTGAAAATTTCAGCGGATGTTTTTTTTGGTCTATGTTCGATGGATGCTTCCGTTTGTTTCTTTTTTTTGGTGGTTCTTTCCATTAATGCTTGCTTTTCTCCCCTTCAAACAAACATATTTCCAACACACATATTTCCAATAAGGCTTCAATTCATGCTTTTACCATTTTTTATTTATTCCATTTCGTTAGTTACATTATTATGGATTTGACATTTAGAATTTGTTGTGGATTTAATTTTCATTTTAATATTTTATTTCTTTTTGAGTATGTTTGAAACAGGGTGTTCAAAGCACTCGATAGTTTGTCTAACATATCCTATTATTTTGTTTATTTTTAATTTTATCTAATAGTTATATAAATTTATTGGATATTAATATCATTTTTTATTTCTAAATTGCAAAGGAATATGTATGTAGTGTAGCATCTTGACAAATTTCCAACACTTACCTCATGATATATTTCACATTACCACGACTAAAAAAAATCATGAAGATCTCAAAACTCTACCCAGGATGAAAATTAATTATGAAGGTGGAATGCAGATATCAAAATTCTAACCGACATGAAAATTACTTATGAAGTTGATAGCTCAGATATTGTCAATAATGTGAAAGCTAAAATTTAAGACAAGGAATTGCTCCAAATCATCAAAGGTTGATCTTCACTAGGCATGATCTTGAAGATGATAGAAGCGTAGTTGATTATAATATTTAGAAGAATGTACCCTTCTTCTTGTCCTTCATATCCCAAGTAATATGTAGGTCTTTGTGAAGTTGTTGACTTCTGAGACTATTATAGTTGATGTTAATAGCTCTGATGTAAATGCTAAAACTCAAGATAAGGAAGGACTTTTGCTATATTAGCAAATGTTGATCATCATTGGGATAAGAAACCTTAGGATAGGACATTTAAAGTTTTATTCTAAATCAATTGACTCTCCCCCTTGTTCTTTTTCTATGTGGTGGTATGCAAAATTTTCTGAGTAACCTAAACTTGAGTGTTAGAAATAATTGATGATAACAACGAAATTATTTTAGATGAGGATGGAGTTCCTCCATATTTAGAGTTTGATCTTTATTGAAAAGTAAGGACAACTCGTATAAGTAAGGGAAAGATTATCACCTTAAAAATGGTACAAAACCTACATTTAATGAGGTGGGCACCATTTTCATAAATAGTAGTAGCAATGATGTTCAAGAGAAGCATAATCATCTTATTAATGCATATGATATTGAATTTGGTTCATATTCTATCCATTTTCATTTTCTACTTATTTTGAGAGGTCAATAGTTTTCACTACCACTATTCAATTTGGTTTATTGATCCTTTTCCTTTTCCATTCAAAATATTTTCTCATATGAATCACTTATTATGGTTCGCTTTTATCTCCACCTATATTCTTATTATGCGGAGTTGTCTAATTGTTGTAATCATTTGGATGCTTTTTGTCCTTTTGTGTCTTCCATAAGTTTTTCTATCTATTATTAGAGTAGGATTGTTGTCCATTTTACTTAACTAGGAAATAAATTTCATAAGTTCTTTTAGAAATGTAATTAAATATTGTCTATGAAACATAATGTAGTTGGATTTGAGATTTAGTCGCATCGGAGGCACTTGGGTGGTGGAAATTCTTTTAACCAATTTGTGCCAACTACAAGTCTATATATTTTTATTAAAAATTTAAAGAAAAAAACCATAAAACAAAAAAATGTTATAAAATGAATTATGATTATTATAAAAAAATAAAAATAAAAATTCCTCTTCAGGCCCTTGGGTAGGCTCAATTTGATTCTCAGAATTGGATTAAGCCTGCCAACGGGCCCACAACCCTCAACTAGCAAAGGTGCACGTAGCGTTGCCTACACAAGGCCATGCCTTGCTGAGCCCCTAGGTAGGGCTCCATCACTGCTCCGGTAGCCACGGGTCATGGCACCTTCAACCACTGGCCAGGGCTCCATCTGATTCATAACATCAGATGAGCCCCTCACTTGATTCTCAGAATCGAGAGGAGCCCACCAAGAATACCAAAAAAGTATTTTTTTATTTTTTTTTTAAAATATTAAGAGTATTTTTATAGTGATTTTTTTCTTTTATATATACTAATTTTTTCACATTGAGAATGGTTTCTTTTTATTATATACTTTTTTTAATCATTTTTATTATCAGGTTTTTATTGTTTTTTCTAATTCTATGTTAATTTTTTTGCTTAAAATATATATTCTTTTGAATTTTTTTATTTCAAATATCATTTTTTATACAAAATTCATAAAATTGGTTATTTGTCCTCTTTTTTTAATTCAAATCTTCAACAAGTTTTTGTCATTTTTTTTTAATGTGGGTTCTTAGCGAAAATGTCCCAAAATACATGTTTTTTTTAATTATATGCTAATATGGAAACGTGTATTTTTCCTGTGGATTTTTTTTTAACTTAATATTTTTTTCGGTGGACAATTAAGTTTTGTGGTATTGAAATATTAATTAACAATTATAATAAATATAAAAAAATCATAATATCAAAATATATTTTTTTTAACTTTGGAAAAAAATGAAAATTTTCATTATAAAAAAACAGTGCAAAGGAAAACAAAAGAAAAAATCGAAAAGCCTTAAAAACCAAATATCTAAGGATGAAAAACATGAAGAGGAATAAGAGAATGCAAAAAATGGTTAAATAATCAACATTTAAAAAAAATGTCCAGACCTAATACATTAGAAAAATTAAAATGTCACAAATAAGTCCTTTAAAGAAAGAGGTTGATGTGACATCAACCCTTTTCAAAAATCATATGAAAATCATTAACATTTACATTGTTAAGATTATTCTTATATGCTTTCAAGCTTTTTGGAGGTGCTTCTTGCAATTTATTATATATATCTATATCTATATCGTTATCGTTATCATTATCTTTAGTTATGGAATGTGATTATATTTGCTGTTATGGTTTTTCCTTTGTCTTGTTTGTTAGGTTGTTTATTTTTTCTAAAAAGTTCAAAATAAATTGATGAACACAAGAATATAATTAAATTAGTGGTTCTCGACATTCTTCAGTGTCCATAAAACACATCACTAAGTTAATTGTATGAATTCGTTATATATTGGTGGTTATTGTTGCGCTTCAGGGTCCAAGAGAATCAATTACAGGTGTTGTAATGAGATCCATTTGGGTAGAAAGGTCAACTGCATAATTGACTACTAGATACAGTCTAATATCGAGATTGTCCTTTGCGAGATTTAGAAGCATCAATTATACGAATTTCATCAAATATTGTTAGAGGCGATTATGTCTTAAATGAGTTGAATGAGAAGCTAGAAAATTGTGCTCATGGAAAGGTAATTGTCTAAGAGACTTCAGAGTGGGTATAAATTTCGAGGAGGACTAGTCACACAGATCTGACATGTTAATTTTAAATTATCAATTTTATTATAATCTTTGTAATGATATAGATATAATCATTAAATTGCAAATTTGGAATGATGCTTACATTAGTAAATAGGTATGATTGAGTTGTTGGTTGTTGGAGTTTTGTTGAGATATTTTTTGAACAATATTCTCCTTATTTGGAATTTGTTGTATTCCATGGGAAATATTTATCTAGCCTGTAATTTGGCTTGGAAATGAACAATCTATGAATTTTTTTTTGTGCACTATGTCTATTCCTCATATTTCCTTGTTCTAGGTTATAAAAAAAATTGAGACGCTCTTAAAAAAATTTGGATGATGAATTAGATTAAATGAAAAGATTGATAGGCTATAAAAATGAATTTGACACAATTCTAAATATTTTTATCAATTAAATGTTCTTCTAGATAGCTCTCAAATTAAAATATATTTTCTTTTCCTGTATTAGCTAATTTCTTAAAAAAAATTATAGATGTATCATTGATTCATACTCAACTTTTGGGAACTTTACTTTTCCTAAGAGCATTAACTCACATTCCCATTTAAGATATTTTCATCACGTGATAATATATTTTTATTAAAACTGTAAAACTTATATATCATCATTAAAAGTTACTACTACTACTACCCCACACACACACACACATATGATAATGGGCTACATATAAAACTAATTCTCCAAACTTATTGGAGGATGGGATATTACTACATCATTAGTGTTACTAAACACACACTTAAGTTGTAAATCCTCAAACACGTAATTGTATCTCTAAAATTATTCTTTTGTTATATTATTAGCTTAAAATTAATTTTCTCAATTTTTTTCATTATGTTACGATGTCATATAATAAAATTAACATAAATTCATCTTAACTTTATGTTCACATAGGTAGTAATATGAACAAAAAAATTGTGACCAAATGTGATGCCATCATACTAAATGTTAATATCTATTTTTAATAAGGGAAGTATGTATCAAAAGCTTTGTAAGAATATGGAAATTGGGTGTGGAAGAAGTATACTTCAAGCGACAGAGACTCATATTGTGTTTCTGACTATGGTGGTTTCAAATCTCTGGATACATGCTCCACTATGTGAAAATTGTGGAAGAAAGTTCTATAAATGAGCTCTATTGGGTGGTCCCATAATTTTTTGGTTGAAAAAAATTATTAAAATTCGGTCAAATGATCTTAGCTCAAGTAGTTAGATGAAGAATTGATTTCTTGAGTAGAGTGCCTTATATTCTCTAGAGACATGTTCTACTTGGATTGTTTGTAGAATTTTTGAAATGTTTCTATCATGTTTAGTAGCTGAAGCAAGTATTTCAAAGTTATTGATTCCATGATATTTTTTTTTTTATTTAAGAAAGAGAAAATAAAAATATTACAAGTGGATTTGGTTGGTCATCTAGTGAACAATCAATTTATGTAGTCCACACAAAAAAACATATGAACATTTATAATAAAGTTTGTTTTCCACTTTCTATGATTTATTATTATAGTAAGGAATTAGAAGTTGTTGAGGTGGATATCTAATAAAATTTTCCGGTCTCATATGAATATCAACAGAAAAAATAATATGAAAAGTGGGTCAAACGATGCTAGCTTAACTAGTTAGGTGAACAATTTTTTTCTCAATATCAATGCCTTCAATTTTATAGAGACATGTTGCAATTAGTTTGTTTGTAGAGTTTTTGAAATAGTTTTCTCGTGTGTAACAACATAAGAAAATATTTTGAACTTCTTTATTCTTTAATTTTGTTTTGGCTTAAGTAAAAGAGAAAAAAATTCTTACAAGGCAATTTCGTTGATCCTCTACTCATGATTAAGTTTATGTAGCGCACATTTAAAAACATATGAACATTTATAATACTATTTTTTCGCTGGCCATGAATTGTTATTATAGTAAGGAATTTAGAGTTGTTGAGATAAATATCAAAGGAGAGTTCGTGGCGTCATAATAATCTCAAGAAAATCATAAATAATGACAAGAAAAATCCTTTTATTTACCGATATTTTTCTACATATGTGTTTAAATCTGTTGGTCCCTTGAGTGGAATTTGTGTATCTATGTGGTATCAAAATATTTTGAAAAAATATTTCGTTGAAATTCTATTCATCGCTATATTGACCAAAATCAAAAGTGGAAACAATATAAACATGCATAAGAAATAAATGTAGTCTAATAAGTCACTAACATTTTTCCCACCTAGTATATGCTATTTTTTTCCCAATCCTTTTACCAGTAGCAGAAGAGGTAGAATCTCTAAGATCATCAGGTAAGATTTAGAATATCATCAGCCCAAGTTTTGGAGGTTATGTGAAACCTTTGTATAAGAAAAGTTAGTTTTGTGAAGAAGGTACAAAGATGTGAATGTAACTTGATAAAATTGTTGGTTTATGTATTTTCAAACTTTTGTCTACCCAGGTAGCAGCGGTAGCATACTTTCATCCTTGGAGAATTGTGACAAACAGAATTGGCCCGACCCTCTATCAATCATAACAGGTAAATAGATATGCAATTCCCATTCATACTTATGCTTTTCTATAATAACAATAACAAATATAATGCTTATGTGTACCATATCATATTTTCAGTGTGTTCGCCTCTGTTCCTATATTACTTTTATTCCTCAATTTTTCTGTGGTTACTGTTGCTTTGTGTTGCTACTTCTATGCGTTTATGTTATTCCTAAAATTCTGTGTTGATCGTTGCTTTGTGTTACTATTTCTTTGAACGTTACGTCCGGCTTAAAACCACTGAAATTTCTCTTTCTATGTTAGGAACATGCAGTTTAGAGTGTCAGGGTTATCTGTACCAATCTCTTTCTATGTTATATGTTTTCATTTATATTTTTCTTCAGGTTTGCTGTACAAATCTGAGACTAGCTACGTCCATGAATATGAGCAACTTACATCTTTCAGTGTATAAACGGGACGTTGTAAACTTACGTCCTTCAGTGTATAAATGGGACGTTGTAAACTTAGGCACCTCTTTTTTTTTGTCATAAACTCTTCTTGAGTTCAGCTTTTGAGGGCGTCAAAGCCATGGCCAGGAAAAAATGTACTTCTCCGTTCACCTTGCAATATAACAGCACATTATTAAAATAAACTGAAATAGTCCATGAATATGAGCAACTTACATCCTTCAGTGTATAAACGGGACGTTTTAAACTTACGTCCTCCAGTGTATAGATGGGACGTTGTAAACTTAGGCACCTCTTTTTTTTTGTCATAAACTCTTCTTAAAATAACATCACATTATTAAAATCTTCTCCAGTCGAGATTTTAAAGGACATTTAAATGCTTTACACAATAAAGATTTGCATATTTTATATAAAAAAAATAAATTCGTGATGATATATTAGGGATGATATTTTAAAAATGGTGTTTTTCAATATTACAAAGACAATGATAATTGTTTTTACGCCGTAAGGCGTTCCCTCTGAGAAAGACATCCCAAATATGTGAAGTGTACTATTCTGAGCCATTGATTCTGTGTTAGACGATTAGAGTGTTTTCTGCCATTGATTTAATATGTTTTTTCATAAAAAAAGTTTTTTTTCCACCGCTGAAATACAGAGAGGAAGGATCTGGCTATGGCTATCAAATGCTAGGCATCCGTCGATGAAACTCTGGCCATGACTGAAACGTGTCTTTGTATTTCTTCCCTGCATGAGGGCCGCGTAGCCTTGTGAATCTGTTTAAATTTATGCACGCTACAGATCTGTTGTTTAAATTTATGCACGGTACAGATCTGTTTTGTACATTTTGAATGAAACAGGTCGGTGCTGCTACATATCAGGTTGAGGAGTTGAGGAAACAGGTCGGTGCTGCTGCATACATATAGTGCAGCTCAAAGACTCAATAGATATACCATATACCATCTGAATTTTGCTGCATACATAGAGTGCAGCTCAAAGACTCAACAGGTATACCGTATACCATCTGAATTTTGCATGTGCTTGTAGGAGATCCACAATTTGTTTCTGTTGGATCTCAGCAAGCTCGGTTTTGGCTTGCAGTTCCTGTTGCAAAATAGTAATTTTCTCTTGCATTGAATCAAACTGCCCTAAACTAATGAACATTTTCTGCAAATCTTCAATTTCCCTCTAAAACTCCTGCCCTTTTCTGATCTCATCCGGTAATTCTGCTTCAATCTTAATTACCATTTTCTGGAAAGCATCAGTACTTTCTGAAGATTCCTTTTGCATAAATTTTGAATCAATCTGTGATTCTAAATCAGTGTCTCCCATGGTCACGAAACTGGCAGTATGCTCCTGTGAATTCATTCTCTGACCGAATTCGCCAATTGTCAAGTTTTGAGGGATCTCATAATCTTCTTTCAGATTGGGAATTCCCATATGAAACTGTTTCATATTCTGCTCCAGAATCCCATGGTCACCTCTGTTTTTCTCAGATCCAGTCCTTGGCCCTTCGTCCCTCTCTTTTAAATTCTAGAGATCAGGTGGCAATTCGAGTACTTTCTCTATCAGGGCATCCGAATTTGCAGGTCATAAATATCATCTCAACAACCGTGACAAATATCCATGATGTTTGATTCACGCCCATAATCAAACCCATCTACCCGGTCTTTCTTTTCGGCCTGTTGGCTATCTATACCTACAGAAGAAATGACAACTGTACACTTAGGCCTAATACTTTTAGCACATAAAGGTATAGCCCCACATCTAGAAATTAAGTTCATGTTATATTTAAGATCAAAGAGAGCCATTAAGTTCATGTTATATTTAAGATCAAACAGAGCCATGGATGAATTTATTTGATCTTATGCAAAATACTTCATAGATACACCTGCCAATTCTGAATATACAAATAGCAGCAGTGAATGACATAAGACCAGAACGTGTACCTGGACAATTTTCCCGAAGCAAGTTAGAATCCCTAGGACTGATATGATTGTCCCAGGTCCCTAATTGGGAACGGCTGCAAGTAGTCTTCTTCATTGGATGGGTATTAGAGTTAACCATTATGATGCTTTGGCAAGTATTCTCCATAAAAACGCTGAAAAAACAAACCTTGAAATGCAGAATTGAACTGCTGGAAAGCCAAACAATCGACAGGAACCTGGTAAAGGATATTTTCTAGACCTTGATAATACATTAAAATGTCATCACTTCTGGTTGGTTGTTGGTGGATTATCCTAACTCCCAAGAAAACCTTGCTTGGATTGTGCTCGATATTACTTAATGCTGAGACTATTACTACAAGATGATTTGTTCATCTGAATCTCTTGTGCTGAGATCAGCCCCCTTATAAGTAAGTGCATTGGTTTATGAGTTAAATTTTATATAGATGCTTATGTCCTCCGAATTCTTGATGCATTCTATCTAGAGAAATGCTTTTATATTGATTTTTCAGGAGTGTTATGCTTCAAAAGGGTACTACACTCAAATGTAAGAGAATGACTTTACAGTTCTTCTTTCAGACTTTAATCTGTTGAGTATCTACCACCTATCAAAAGGTGGAACACGTGATGGCTTCTGTTATTTGAATGCCCTCTTTGTGGAGGTGCATTGGCCCACAAGGGGAAAAGTTGCAAACATGTTACTGAAAGCTCAGCTGTCCCCTCGAAGAATTCTAAGGGTTATATAAGTACCACCTTTCTTATGGAATACAACATGGATGTGCAATAGATTTTTTTCTTTTTATAAATACAGCCAATTAGGTCTTTCAAAATTTGTCTTATGTGTTCAATTACTTACCTCTGAATTACCTTTCTAAACCATCTGGTTGTTTCTTACCGAATAATTCAGAGGTATGCATGTTTCATTATCTGAAGAAGAGATAGATGAGATAGAGAAAGCTATTGTCCTGTCTCTGAAGTATGAACTGGGAAATTCAGTATCATATGAACTTGGTTTCAGTTATGTTTTTTATGCTGCTGGCTTAAGCCATTATGCTTGATGGAAAATCCCACCTTCACTTCTCATAGCCATCATTTCATTTAATTATTCGTTCGTCCCCCACACACGTAGGAATGAAAGATAAGGTCTGGCTAAATTTACTGCCCATCTGATGAACTCAAAAGTGACACACCATTTTTCCATAATCTCATTAGCATTCATATCCTATGGTTTGTAGAACTTAATATCATGGGAGGTAAGAGTTTGATAGGAACCCCCACCATTTATACTCAGCATTCCAACACTTATTTTCACAATCTCCTTTTCTATGGTATTATTCAAGCTGTCGCAGGCCCTCAAAACCTGGTTTTATTCTATAAACATAAAACTGTTTGAGATCCCTTAACCTCCTGTTAACAATCTGGATTAACTTGGGTTTCACATCTCTTCCTAATTATGATTGAGGAGTCTCCAATTACTTGCTCTGCCAATTCCCCTTGATTAGATATTTTCTAGACCTTGATAATATATTAAAATGTCATCACTTCTGCTTGGTTGTTGGTGGATTCTCCTGAGTCCTAACTCCCAAGAAAACCTTTCTTAGATTGCCAGATATTACTTAATGCTGAGACTATTACTGCAAGATGATTTGTTCATCTGAATCTCTTGTGCTGAGATCAGCTCCCTTATAAGTAAGTGCATTGGTTTACGAGTTAAATGTTATTTCGACTTGCATAAAACTTATTGTTTTAGGTTTGAGGTCAATGATTTATCTTCAGTAATAATTCTTGACAAGTTAATGCTAGTGGGGAAGGCCACCCCATTCATAATGTCAATGATAATTTTGGAGTCCTCTGCAATTTTCATGTCTCAAATCTCTAATTTGGATGTCAGTTTTAGGCCTTTGCATAAAATGTGTCCTGCAATATTATTTGTGGTTTGGTCACATGCTCATGCTAGAGAAAATTTTAGTCTGGTCTTTTCTCATGGGTCCCTTGAGCACCCTCCCCATGCTCTGCCTGGGTTTCATTTTGCTCTCCCATCAAGGAAGAATATATTACCATATACATGAGAGAGTGGGCTGAACTGGGGAAGGAATCTCAGGTGGGGAGTCTGAAAATTGAGTCCACTCTTCATGACCCCAACCTTTCACCCATTGCAATTACTTGTTTGACATATCTTCAAGAGGTTCTCAGTCCACATCATTGGTATCTTCGTCATCTTCTAAAAGCCCTTCTTGTTCATACAAGGCAGGCAATTCCTCTGAAGTTTACTAATTTCAATCTTGTTCTCTTTTTTTTATTCATTGAATGCTTCTGTGGATTCACCTGAATGCATATGCTCATACAATTGAATTGCCAATGGAGCCCTGGGCAGAGGAAATCAATTACGATGAGGTAAGAGTAATGAAGTGTTTCTTCCTTTATCTTGTTCTGGGAAGTAATGTTTAATTTCTAGGGAGCTTGATACTCCACAAATATAAGTGTCTATGTCACTAATATGCAAGGTTTTGTGGTGTTCAAACTTGAGTTTTATTATGCTTGAATGCATTAATAAATCAAATCCAAATATTCAATTGAATTATTCAACTGGGTGTCCTGCGAGGGGCTTACTTCCTTTACAATGCAACAATTTAGATCATGTAATTCAATGATCCTCCAACCTAGAGGATGTTCTATTAGTTACTCCCCCTATCTGTATTGTATCTTTTTGCTTCCTCTCTGTTTTGGAGGCCTTAACAAACATTGTTGTCGTCTTGTGCATTTGTGCATTTAGATGGACATCTCAACAATGGCATCAACACGCGCATCTGCTGAATTGGAATAAAATAGTCACAGGGTGATTTTCTTGTTAAATTTTTGACAAAACTGTTAATATCTTGCTTTGAAACTGTGAAAATGAGTAGAAAAAAATGCAAAAAAGTAAAAAACAAATGAGTAGTAATATTATTATGAAAATGGGATTATTTTTTGTAATGAATCCTAAAAATGGTGTATCATCAGAGCTGGCATTATCTTATTTTGCTTGTCTTTCAGTATCATATGAACTTGGTTTCAGTTATGTTTTTTATGCTGCTGGCTTAAGCCATTATGCTCGATGGAAAATCCCACCTTCACTGCTCAGAGCCATCATTTCATTTAATTATTCGTTCCTCCCCCACACACGTAGGAATGAAAGGAATCAACACACGCATCTGCTGAATTGGAATAAAATAGTCACAGGGTGATTTGCTTGTTAATTTTTTTACAAAACTGTTAATATCTTGCTTTGAAACTATGAAAATGAGTAGAAAAAAAATGCAAAAAACTAAAAAACAAATTAGTAGTAATATTATTATTAAAATGAGATTATTTTTTCTAATGAATCCTAAAAATGGTGTATCATCAGAGCTAGCATTATCTTATTTTGCTTGTCTTTTAGTATCATATGAACTTGGTTTCAGTTATGTTTTTATGCTGCTGGCTTGAGCCATTATGCTTGATGGAAAATAACACCTTCACTGCTCAGAGCCATCATTTCATTTAATTATTCGTTCCTCCCCCACACACGTAGGAATGAAAGATAAGGTCTGGCTAAATTTACTGCCCATCTGATGAACTCAAAAGTGACACACCATTTTTCCATAATCTCATTAGCATTCATATCCTATGGTTTGTAGAACTTAATATCATGGGAGGTAAGAGTTTGATAGGAACCCCCACCATTTATACTCAGCATTCCAACACTTATTTTCACAATATCCTTTTCTATGGTATTATTCAGGCTATCACAGGCCCTCAAAACCTAGTTTTATTCTATAAACATAAAACTGTTTGAGA
>APFE031436513.1:2124-17214 GCA_000404065.3 Pinus taeda | reverse complement strand
CCACCCATCAAGTAAATAATGATAATGGTCTCCTGGAATTGTAGAGGAATGGGATCTCCCATCAAGTAAAATGCCACAAGAGACATTATGGTAAAAGAAAAGCTAGACATCCTTATGATTCAGGAGACAAAAATAAATCGCCAAGAAACTGAAAATATCAAGAACAAAAGTCAGAAATTATGAAGGGGAAGCAATACAAGCAACCAGAGCATGAAGAGGCATATGCACAATATGGAAAAAAAGAACTTAGGAATTAATAAATACAAAAAATATTAGCACTGGATCCAAACGGATCTAATGCAAATTAGTACAAAAAGAGATGTACAATGTCATAAATATATATGCCCCAAATCATTACAAGGAAAAAGAGCAATGTTGGGACACCTTAGAAGAAGCGTTAAAAGAAGTGCAAGATGGGAAAATAATACTAAGAGGAGATTTAAATTTGGTAAGAAGCATAGAAGAAAAGTTTGGAGGAACATATCACAAAGACCCATCTAGGATACTCTAGAAGAATTAATGGAATAACACAACTTGATAGATGTCCCACCAAACAATGGGAAATGCACTTGGAGAAATAAAAGAGTGGGTAAAAGTAACATAAAAGAAAGGTTGGATAGAATTATGATACAGAAAAATATAGTAGCATTGCAAAATCGAAAATCAATGTCTGCTCCCATTTAGATACAGCTTAATTTGGGATGGCAACGAAGAAATCAGTGACTTAGTCAAGGAAGCATGGGAGACAAGAGTAGTAGGATCACCACAGTATATTTGGGAAACAAAATTAAAAATTGCAAGAAAAAAATTAAAGGAATGGGCAAGAGAAAATGAATTAAAAGGAAAAGGAAAAGAGAAGAGAGTTACAATAGAAAATGGACATCATGCAAGCTAAAAAAGGAAACAAAGAAGAAAGCAAGTAAGATTACCTAAGAGAGAAGGAAATCTTTTGGGAAATATATAGGGAAAATAAGAAAGACGAAGAGGAGGCAAGTTTGAAATTAAGAAGTTTGTGGCTCAAGGCAGGGGACAAAAACACATAATTTTTCCATAACACAATGAAGATAAGAAGAGCAAGAAACCAAATAGAAAAAATTCAAGTTGAAAGCCAAGAGGTCAAAGGAGCGGAGGAACTAAAAAAGCAGCCTATAAGCACTTTAAAAACTTACTTTCAGCCAACAAATAAATGGTTGAAAGTCAATACTTCTTAAAGCACACAAAAAGAAAAATAAAAAAAGGAAAAATGCAACAATAAACAAGGATCTCAAAGAAGAAGAGGTAGTGACGGCCATATGGAGCCTACATCTGGACAAAGCCCTAGGGCCAGATGGCTTCACGTTAACATTCTACAGATTTCATTGGTATACTATTAGAAAGGATTTCTTAAGAATGGTGAAGAATGTTTTCAAAAAAAAAAAGGAGGCAACACCGAATCCTCCTATCTTGCTCTTATCCCAAAAGAAGAAA
Organism: Pinus taeda; assembly: GCA_000404065.3. NCBI lineage: Eukaryota > Viridiplantae > Streptophyta > Pinopsida > Pinales > Pinaceae > Pinus > Pinus taeda. The sequence continues at coordinate 15,747 of APFE031436513.1, read as the reverse complement.
ACCCCTCAACTTTCAATAGGTTTTTCCCTATCTCTCTCTACAATTCATCGTATAAGATAATAACAAAAATAATTACAAAAAGAATCAAGGAAGTACTTCCAACAATTATATTTAGAAACCAAGGAGGATTCGTGCTGAATAGGAAAATCATAGATAATATAATTATTGTACAGGAAGCGGTTCACTCCAGTATACAAAACAAGAAAAAAGCCTCATAATAAAACTAGATATGGAAAATGCATTCGACATGGTCATTCATCCATATCTAATGGCTATCGTCCAGAAACTTGGATTCTCTAGAGAAATCGTGGGATTCATATAGGCATGCATCTCTACTCCATGGATTGTCTCCCTTGTAAATGGAAGGCCCAGTGACTTCTTTCATAGCACAAGAGGCCTTAGGCAAGGTTTTCCTCTCTCCCCCTTCCTATACTTTATAATGGTGGAAACATTAAGCAAGGCTCTAGAAAATCAAAGAAAGGAAAGAAATATCACAGGGATCGGAATAGCAAAAGGAGTAAAAATGATAAAGCGCTCAGTCTTTGCCGATGACACTCTACTGCTGGGAGGGGCATCAACAATAATAGCAACGAGGTTCAAAATTTTTTTGGATGGCATTTTATAGGTTTTAGGTGGGCTATTAAACGATATGAAATGCAAGATATATGGATCGAACACCCCTCCTAGAATTATGCAAAGGATCTCGCAAATCCTAGACATCCCTATGGAGGAAAAATGGACACACTTCTTTTACATATGACTTCCAATTTCAAAAGAGAACATGAATGTAGAAATATGGGCTAAACAAATTGAAAAAGTGAAAAAAAAATACAAAGCTAGGGTATGATGTGGTTGAATATGGCACGAAGGGGATTCTAATAAAATCACTCCTTGCAGCACTACCTATCTATCAATATGCCATAATCATGGCCCCAGCAAGTGCTCACAAACAAATGGAGCTTCTTTTAAGAGGCTTCCTGTGGCAAGGGGGGGAGTATGAAAACAAAACATTTAGCCTGATAAAATAACCAGAGCCGACATAACAATAATAATGTAAGGGCACAATAATAATAATAGTGGGCTTCTATGGGGCACAATAGTAACAATATGGGCACTACATGGGTACATCAATATAATAAGTGGGTTGTACTAATAACAATAAGGGGTTACACTAGTAGTATAGGGGCCTAACAACTTCTCAATGAAAATATCCCAATAGGACCATGTACCCAAGTATGGAAGCCGGTTAAAAAAAAATCCATTAATGAGTAGATGTATTTCTAAAATCCCAGGCGATGGGAAAACAACTTCAATTTGGTAGGACAGAATCATGGGAAAAGAACCACTACAAACTCATTCAGACACTGAAGACATACAAGAGTGGATGAAAGATAAAGGTTTCAACACCTTACACTCTATATCTCTTTGGGATCAAAATGAGTGGCAAGATTGAAAAAACTTAGCAATCCTGATAGATCTGGAAGGGCAATGCAACAAAATCAGGCAGCTCTTAAAAGGGGCAGCTCTAATCCACTTTGATGAGGAAGATGCTTATCTTTGGGATGCAAGCGGTGGATACTACATAGTTAGGATTGGATATAAAATCCTTTAAGAACAACCAAATCAACAAGACTGAGATTCTTGGAAAATAGCTTGGAAATCAGAAAGTCTGACTAAGATAAAAATGTTCATATAGTCTCTACTAAAAGGGAGAATATTGACCAGTGACAACCTATGAAAAAAGGGTTTTCAAGGCGCAACATGATGGCCATTATGCATGAGGCTGAAGAAAATATTCAGCACTTATTCCGAGAATGCACCTTTACCAAAGAATGTTGGCAGTAGCTAATAAGTCCTTTAGAAATAAGAATAAATTTTGAACAGCCCCTGCTGGACTTTCTTCAAACCCTCGAGAAGGCCTATCCACACACAACAAAGAAGAAAGTCAGAATTTATAGGATATGGAAGTGAATCCCAGTTGTTCTATGTTGGAAAATTTGGTTGACTTGAAATAAGTGCATTTTAAAAAATCAAATTCCAAGGGTAGGGAAGACCCTCTAAAAAACGTGCGGTTTAACTTTTGAAATCCTCAATGTCAAAGGAATAACACCAACGGATCACAACACTCTTCACCATGAAGAGTGAGATTGGCTCAGCAAAGCCATAATAAACAATAATGGACAAAAGGGAAACAGGAAGATAAACTGAGGAAATATTTGGAAAATAAGAATGACTGAAGAGGAACTGACAAACTGTAGGAAAAATTAGAACAGATATTGTTTATACTTTGATGGGGCCTCATAGCATAACTCGAGAAAGGCAGGGGTAGGGGGAATAATCCTAGATCCTAATGGGAAAGAAAATGTCACATATGAACGGGGATTGGGACAAATCTCAAATAATAAGGCAGAAGCATGCAACTTGTTGATAGGAACAAGAGTTTTCAAAAAAAGAGAAATTCAAAATCTTATCATAATAGGCGATTCAGCCATAATAATAGAGGCAATGGTAAGAAACAGAAACCCAAGCAATGAGTCCATGAACAGAATTCTTAGAAGAATAAGGAAGAACTTGGAAGGCTCTATCAATGTAATCTTTAGACATGTCTTGAGCATTCACGATCAACAAGTGGACTATTTTGCAAACCAAGCAGTGGAAAGAAATGAAAGGCATGTTCATGAAAACCAATAAGAATACCATAACTCTATTCCTTAATGAGTTGCCACAAGCACAAGTATAAAGATCACAAAAATCAAGGAAAAACCACAAGGATAAAATAAATAAATGAAAAAATAACAATCAAAAAGCAGCAAAGGACTCATCACTATAGTAACAACTAGGAATTCAATGAAATGCATAAGAAAATCCATGAAACTCTAGACTCTAGCATGAGAAACAGTAGGAAGGAAGATCACAATCATGGCCACAAGAACCATGTTGCAAACTATTTCATCAAAGGCTATACAACATTCTAAATATGGTGGTGCTTCCACATGGCTAAGTGATGAAGCATGTCCATGAGCTAATTCACCCTCATAAATAGCCTCAACACCCCCATCACTGTCCACTTCTCCTACCCACCTGCAATGCCTAGCCAAGACTTCAAGAGGTCACCCAGCTCACATGACATACCCCCTTCGTCTAAGGATTCCACTATATAATCCAGAACACAAAGACCAAATTAATTCAACCACCCAAATGGTGTAGCTTGGTAATCAAATCCCACTTCAAAACTCAACAAGATAAAAATTGTCAAAAATTACATATTCTTCCATAATTATCACTAAAGAAGCACCCCAATGATTACAATATTTCCTCTTCAGTTGAGTACCCAAGAAACCAAGGAAAGAGGTAGTGAGCCCGAGACCTCAAACTATATCTCTCAACCCTAAGAAAATTTGGAGATAGATATGTGCAACAAATACCACTAAAGACGACAACGGCCATGACAAATTCTTGAAAGCATAAATATGAGGAAACCCAAAAAGAAAAAACGAGCACCAAATCTAAAATTCCATTTACAAAGGAACTCTTATGGCCTTGATGCTGAGCCATATTTCTTACTAAACAAGGAAGAGAATAAAACCAACCCATTTTAACTCCTCCACCAAGAAAATTTAGTAGTTCTCTTGTCCTCACCATGTCTCACCATCCAAAGGATAGTTCACCACCCTTCAGCTCACTGAGGTGAAAAAATGTGCAAGTTAGCACACCATAGTGACCAAATCACAAGCCCCACTAGCTTGCATTATACTTTCACTCTAAAGAAACAATTCTAATGAGAATGCATAGGTTGGTAGTCTATGCATAGTCAACATTCCCCTACCACCTTCCCAAACTCCCATAACTAGAAAAATCATATTCTGAAAAAAACAATCATTCAAGAAATAATCTCATTCACATGTCTCTAGAAGCTTTTAGGTGTCCTACGCAACTTTTCTATGGCCCATGCCCCCATCGATCCCCCATGTTTGGCCACGCTCATCAAGGTAATATTTAATCTTCATGTTATCTTAATTTAATTATATATATATTCCTTCCATACGTCAACTCCAAACTAAATGAAAAAAGAACAGGATATCTATTTAATTTTGAGTTACGCACCATTAAAATGTTTTAATCATAATTTTATTTTTCATTTACCAATATAATATATAGATAGTTGAAATTTGGATATTTATCTATACTACTACAGCATAGACACATAGACACACACATTCGTGTTCTATCTCAACTACGAGATAAATAAGGAAAGATTTACACATCTTGTTCATTTAGAGATAGACACCGTTAAAAGTTTTGAATCATTAGTTAAAAATTTTTCATTTCTTTTATATACAAGATACATACTTGCCAATCTTCCCTTTTTGCTAATGTATTTTAAATTCTAATTCATATCAAATATTGAAGGAATTATACATCTCCACGATGTCATTGAATTAGAAAGCACAAATTAATTAAATGAGGAATATCCTTCACTTTATTTATTTATTGTTTACACTGAACTTCTTATCGCCATCAATATTTTCTAAATGTCCTGTATGAAATTTTATTAAGTGTTAAAGAAATTTAACATCTCCTTGATATTATTGAGTGGAAAAAAAATCAAATAAGGAAAAAATATTTTAAATTCAATTTTTTTCTCTATATAAATGTTAAATTGATATAAAATGGCCCCTAATTTGGGTGGCAACTGATGGTTTTCATGTGTGCATTTATCATCACCATGCGTTGACACGGAAAGTGACTCTCATCTAACTTTAATATGCCCACTCCATATGCTAATCCATCAATTTTCATGATGCCTAATCCAATGCTCCATATCCTCTGTGTGATTTCCTTATAATTAACACTAATGCCTCATTCACTTACTTGGTGATCGAAAAAATTATGTATGTCTAAATATTTCTTCGCTCTTTCATCACCCAACTTGTTCATGATTCGTCATGCACCCTTTCATACTCTTATTTCCTTCCAAAATAAAAGCTACAATTCCCTTAGTGATTCTAAATTCCTCCTCCTCATTCTCCCTCCTACAACTATGGCTCGGGAGAGTAGATGTGTAAGCAATGGAAGTGATGGATGTGGTCATGCACGTCATGCCCATGCTGTAGATTTTGATGGAAAAAACTAATCTATTTATTCCAAATATTCATGAAAGCATACCACACAATGTATCCTCCATGGAAGCTCATGAATTGAGGAACCTAGGTGGCAGGCATTGGGCCTCAAAGTTTACTAGCCAGAAAGTTATGGAAGAAACAACAAGCCAAAGAAGCTTCCATAAGGAAGTTGCTAATTCTAATGAATTAATAGTCTCCATGAATCCCTACAGGACCTTATCCACTCCTTCGACATCTCCTTCTCTCCTATCCCACTCTCCTATTCCTGCACAAGCTCCCAAGATGGCATAGACTCCCTTTTAGTCTCACCCAATTCCCCTGTGCCCTTCCCCTTTGATCATGATTAATGATATGCAACTGAAATGTCAAGTGAGTGGAGCAACTAATAAAGCACAACCATAGCAAGCTTTGAGTTCTTATGGCTACCTTATCGTTGAGGAGGGGCGAGAAGATGCAGTAGCACAATTGTGGCCCAATAGCACACTTGATGGCTCAACAACCTCCAAAGGAAAGAAAAAGGTTTGAATTTTTTTTTTGAATGGCTTGTATTCTTAGCCCTAAGGAAAAGCCTCAGAGGATTTTTTTGTATTACGATAACTACTTATGTATGCTACTAACTTTGGATTTGTCCACGCATAGCTATTTCTTTGACCATAGCTTTCAAGCAATAACCTATTGGTTTCTCCATGGTGGGAAGATGGTCCAAAACCTAGTTCCACTAGAAGAACCAACATTATTATGGTTGTGTAAATTTTGTAAATCATTTTTTCTAATATGAATTTCTTGAGATTCTTACAAAAAGATATATATAAAATTATTTTATTTAAGGTTCACATTGAAATATTTCATATAATATTTCTTTTGTTGTATTTCTGTATGAATATGTATAGAGTAGATATTGAAATATATTAGCTGGTACGAATATTCAAATATTTTATCAAATTTTGGTACTGAAATAATTTTAAATAAATGAATTACACATCTTCCCAATATTGAAAAGAAAAAAGACAACAATACTTTTTTCTAATTATTTTATATCTCTCAAATTGAAATAAAATTAAGTTAGTTCTTATCGACATTACAATATTTTGTTTATTTAATTATTATTTAATATGAATATTAATTTAAATGTCATCTCAATTTCATCTTAGGTAGCTAAATAATTACACATCTTTGTTGTACTAAAGAAATAAAAAGCAATTCAATTCTCTTATCATTATTCTTAATTTGATTCTTTTTTAATGTAAATATTTTTATTATTTTTCAACCTAAGGCACAACATATATCCATACTATAAAGTACTTATTAAAGAAAAATAAATTTTATTTGGTAGATTATCTAAGGAATACACTCAAGCATATTGTGATAAATTTCACTACCCAACATTCAATTTTCTATTTAGGTAATAAAGACTATTTATATGGGAATATATTATCCATTGACACATTCAAGCATATTGTGATAAATTTCACTCCCCAGCAATCAATTTTCTATTAAGGTAATAAATAACTATTTATATGAGAATATATTATCCTTTAACACATTCAAATAAATTGTAATTGGATGAATACATGTTTTGTTCTTTTGTTTTTTAGCATTTTCTAAAATCAATTTTGCTTGAAATATACTGGAGATTTTATAGAATACTAAAGGTTTTAATTCATTTATATGTTCAAAGATGCATTTTAAAATACAAGAAATCTCAATCTTACTAAAAAATATATGATCTAATTTAAAAGAAAACACCCTAAAAATTTATAATCTAAATTAATTTATAAAATATTTTTACATATTTATAAGTAAGATAAACATAAACTGCAAAAAAGATTATTATTAGAACATTTCTATTAAAGGATTATTGAAAAAAAATTAATGTTTTTTTAAACAATGGGAAAACTTATCATATTTTAGTTGTTAAACTATGATTACAGATAACCATCACAAATTGCTATCTCTTAATACTACTATCTCTTAATTCAGAGTTACTCATCATTATTCATGGAAAGCCACATCACCTGTAATTACACTGATGGTGGTTAGTAAGGCTTCATACTTTCTTTATAATTATTATTAATTTTTTTATTATTATTACTAATATCTATTTAAATATTATATCTTAAATATTAATTATTGTCCTATATGATTAAGTTGCATAAATGATTTGATGTAATCTAAAAACCCTAGAATTAATTTTATTTTATGAATATTTTATTATTATTATTATTGTTATAAAAGAACTAAATAATAAGTAAATATTATTTCAAAAATATAATAAATAATTCACTGAGTCAATATTAAATACATGTTTCAAACTTTCATGATTATCATTTATCATTTATTATTTTTAAGATAAAAAAAAAATCATATCAAAATTTTGATTTTCTGAAAGAAAAAAACAATTTAAATGTAGAAATAAATATCATGTTATTAGTAAATTTTACCATAACTAAGATGTAAAATTGAAATAAAATGCTTTCAATTCCATATTTTTGTGAATATACAATCATTATGTCTATGGAACACAAAACGTTAGATAAAATTATGTAAACCTTATCAAATAACTTTTGGTAGCTCTCTATAAAATGCAAACAAAATTAAAATATATGATTTTTTGTTTTAACTTTTCCATACATTTTTTAAAATATATTTTAATATATGAACATACATTTAAAAAAATATATTTTAACTTATAAATTATTATTTTAGAAATGTATTTTAATTTTTTAATTTTTACTTTTACTTTTACTGTCCATAATAATAATAATAATTAAAAAACAAAAAAATCCAAAATAATGGAAATTGAAATATGAGGGAAGTTTACCGTTACCAAACTTTTTTTGGTAGGAAGAAGTGGGAGTGAGAGCTCCCTAAAATAGAAATAACTGATGAGTTTGTGGGAGCTTATCCGTTATGTAAAAAGCCGAAATATCCGTTAATCTGTAAAAAAGCCAAAGAAAGCCGGAATAGGAATAGAATATCTGTGATCTGTAAAAAGCCAAAGAAAGCGGTTTATGTTAAAGGAAAAAGAAGGGGAAGCACTTCTAAATTATAAATTTGGGAAGAGCCTCCATTTGGGTGTCAGGATTTTGTCTTTGTGGAGAGTCTGTATAGGTAAAATTTAATGTCCAAAGTTTGTATGTTGACAGAAGAGGATCCTTTGTTGGATACAATTTTGATGAATGCTCTTTCTGTCGATGAGCACAACGGATTTTGATGGATTCTCTCTGTTCCACAAGATCTTCTGCTATTTCTTGATTCGTTATTATTTAGATATATCGAAGTAAATTCACTTATGATTTGATTCAGAGGAACCGCTCAGGGGAGAGTTGTTATATTACAATGCGCTCTTGTTGCTGCTGCTACGCAAACCTTCCTCCTTGTGCTATTCTCTTTGACTATTCCAAATTGGTATCAGGTACTCTGTTTATTTGCTTCCTCTGTGTTTATTTAAATTTAAGGTCATTTGTTGTTCTCATAAAGTTTACCTGATTTTGATAATTAGTTTATCATGATAGATCTAAGTTAGTTTCGGCTTCCAGAACAAGTATAAACCGAATTTTCCATATTAGTATAAAATCCATTGAGACGAATTTCAACCAACCGACCTAGGATCGAAATCTGAAGCCCGAGACCATGCTTATTTTTGATGAAGCATAAGAACTATTCAATTACTTAATTGAATACTATCCTTCATTGCCATTTTCAATAGATTTCAAGGAAACTGCACTAGCTGTATGGTGGCCCAGCATGTAAAACAGCGACAATGTTTGGACCTCATCTCATCTTCGGAGGAGATAAACTTCCATCAAAGAATGCCGTGATTGTCAAGGTATCCTGTTTGAATTTTTCTTGCATTCAAGGACCTATGAACTTCAAACATTAAAAATGAACTTCTTGTTTACGGAACATTTCAAACCATGCCTCTTCTTCGAGTCTTGTTTTCTGCAACTATGGATGGCCCTGTTTTCTGCATTTATGGATAACTTGAAATGTTGATTACTTGTTTATAATTATTTTTCTGCAACTATAGGAGGCACTTATGATAAGCACTTATTGATACTTTTCGTGTTCCATCATACTTTTGTTCACACATTGGAAAGTCTGAACACTTCGTCATCAAGATTCGTCGGTCCTCACACTCAATTACAATTAGTTCTCACCCCAGCGAATTGAATTTGCTTATGAGATATAAAAACAGAGCTGAGTAGCTAAAATTAGTTGAAACAGAGCTGAATGGCTACATATAGTTGAAAAAGAATTGAATTGCTTCTGTTCTTGAAACACCGAAAAGGTATTGAAATACATCTTAGTGAAGCAATACATACCGACAGTACTGCTGTTTTTGTAACCTTGTGTTTCGGCAACCGTAACCTGATTTGGTCCAATGCATTTTTTATGAATTCTCTCTGTTCCAGAAGATCCTCTGCCACATCCAATCGATCAAGCTTCATTTCTGTGTTGGCTTTCAAATTTGTGTTGGTTGCAAGAACAAGTATAAACTCATTTTGCCGGTCTCCCTTAGGTTCAGCTTCCAGAACAAGTATAAACTCGTTTTTCCATGTTAGTGTAAAATCTATTGACTTCTTGATACTAATTTCAACCAGCCGACCTCTGATACTAATTTCAATTACTTGAATACTATCTTTCATTGCCATTTTCGATAGATGGTGGCCTCATCTCATCTCATTTAAATCGTCCACTTTCCAGTGAGGCCCACACGAGATCCAATCCTTCCTCCAGCTGTGCAACCAATATCGAAAAAGGTGGGTGGAATGTTTAACCGATTTCATGTTGGCTGGTTATCCGATCTCGGCATCTCATTATTTTCCCACCCCACACATAAATATATTGTCCCATCCCACATAAAATAATAATCCATATTTTAATAACATAGAAGTTGTTCATTGACGGCAAGATAGGGCAATAAATGCACGAGTTTGAATTTTGATTGCATTCAAGGACCTCAGCAAATAGATTTTGAGATGTGGGATTTGGACCTCCGCACAATAGGTACTCATTTTTCCAACACTCACCAGGAAATCGTGGAAATTATGAGGAAGCCTGCGAACTTCTATTGAAAATGCCTATGAACTTCAAACATTAAAAATGAACTTGTTTACAGAACATTTGAAACCTCTGCCTCTTCTTCGAGTCTTGTTTTCTGCAACTACGTGAAGCACTTATTGATACTTTTGCTCACACATTCGTTCACTTTTGATACTTTTGTTCACACATTGGAAAGTCTGAGCATTTCGTCATCAAGATTCGTCGGTCCTCACACACAATTACAAGTAGTCCTTCTGAGATATAAACACAGATAACAGTAAAAGCTGAATGGCTACAATTAGTTGAAACAGAGCTGAACGGCTACAATCAGTTGAAAAAGAGTTGAAACTCAGAGGAGGTATTGAAATACAGTACTTTTGTTTTTGTAATCTTGTGTTTCGGCCACCGTAACCTGATTTGGTCCAATGACAAGGAACATATTTGTAGTTCCATTTGAGATCAGAATGTTAGATTATAATAATATTATTATTATAGTTTATTATTATTATTATAGCCTTAATAATATTATTGTTATAGTTTATTATTATTATTATAGCCTAGGTTTTCTGAAGTTTCATTGTGTGTTGTGTTTTGTGTTTGTATGTTAATTATATTCAGGGTTTACAGGATTTATGTTTATGGTAACTGTGATTGTTGTTTGTTTTATTTTTTAAGGATTTTATATAATTAATTTATTGATTTTATTGATTTTAAATAGTTTTGGACATTGAGAATAAACATTGACTTGGCTGCAATTTCTTTCAACAACGTTTCATCTTATTTATATAAATTTTACAAAATTTTATTAATTAAATTGTTGTTCTCATAATTACTTATTTATATTATATATCTTTTTACATATTATTTGTTACATTATCATGTATATATTGATATCTGAATTATCACGGTAAAGAATGAATCAATAACTATCATAAATAAAGAGAATGAAATGACATGCAATTTTAATTTATTGGTTATCTTTTTCCCTGAGGAGGAGGAGGAGATAATGACTCAATAAGTATTTATAAATAAAGAGAATGAAATGATAGGAAGTTTAAATTTTTTTTTTTTTTAAGTTTTCAGAGGAGGTGAAGGCTAAGGCAGAGGAAGTGGTGGTGGACGAGGATGAGGAGCAGCGGGAGGTGGTAGTGGTGGAGGAGGTGGCAGAGGTGGTGGAGGTTGTGGTAGAGGAGGAGGAGGTGGTGGTGGAGGTGGAAGAGGTGGTGGAGATGGAGGAGGATGAGGTTGTGGTGGTGGTGGAGGACGAGGTGGTAAAGTTCGGGGAGGAGGAGGAGGAGGAGGAGGAGGAGGAGGTGGTGGTGGTTGTGGTGGAGGAGGAGGAGGGGAAGGTGGAGTTGGAGGTGGAAGAGGTGGTGGTGGAGATGGAGGAGGAGGAGGAGTTAGTGGTGGTAATTGAATCGGTGGAGGAGGATGATGATGAGCCCCAATTTTGGTACAATTTGGGCTCATTTTGGCCTACTTTGCTTGCTCAAACCATTCCTCTTTACTTGCTTATGCATGCGTTTCTTAGTTTATTCATGTTGTTTGTAGGAGGAAGGTTAGACACTTTATCCACGTGACTAATGCATTGTGATTCCAGGTTTTGGCATTGAAAAGGGGAGCAAAAGACAACGAAAGAGGAGACAAGGAGACAATGAGGTGGCTCTGCTGATTTCGTGGAGTAATGTCCACAGTCTTGGGGCATTCCTCGTGATTCCCACCAAGAACTCCGAGCTCCAATCAATCTCCCCTCCGAGCTTCAGAAGCAGCTAGCTGTCCTACAGGAACAGCAGTCATAAACTGTTCTACCAAGAACAGCAGTTCTGACTACCTCACAAATCCGCAGTTAACCTTCAGTTGGACAGTCAAGCTCCTAGAATTAAGGCTACTTGGAGGACCATCATTTTTGTATAAATATGGAGGCCCTAGCCTTAGATGGTTGTTGAATCTCTTGGGTTATGATATAATTTTGGAAGCAGTCCAGTTTTGTTTTTTGTTGTAAGCCAATTTGGCATGACTTTAAATTATGAATTATGAATAAAGAGGAAAGTTTGTGATCGATTCTTGAGTTTTATTAGGAGACTATAGCTCTCAGGTTAGGGCCCAACCTGAGAGCCATAGATCCCCTCTGTTGTAGTATTGTTTCTATTTCATTTCCAGCACTTTAAGTTTCATTTGCACATGCAATTTGAATGGCAGTCTGGTAATTCGATTTTCTTATGAGTTAGATAGATTTTGCTTATGGTACAATTACTTCCACTTGCTTAGTGTAGCAGAGGAGATATAACATCCATTGGAGCTCCAGCAAAAACGGTTGTTAAGGCTCACTGCCATCTCGTTTGAAGATTGGGGTGCAGTCCATGGCAGACCACCAAAAACACGCATGATTTTGTTTGATACAGTTATGATTTGGATTTAGATGCTTCCTTGTCATCTACACGTATCACACCTCTCTTCATCACAGCCCCATATGTATTTCTCTTTGCGTTTTGGATTACTGTTCAATAAAATCACGGTACACTTCGTGTAGGTTGATGCATTCCCGGTTGGATAAGCAGTTTTGATCATTTGTTTCATTTACACTCTTCCCCCTCTCGTTTCATTACCATCCTCTCCACTGTGATCCTGCATGCAATTACGCTACCCTGACCTACACTGCGTTCTGTCCCTTCCTAAACATCCCCTATTCCTCACGTAGCTTCATTCCTTGACCCTTCACAGACATCATTTCAACCCACTCCCTACACCTGTTTCCCATCTCATCCTTCCACTTCCGAGCCATCACCAGCCTGATCCCTACCTCACACATCCTTTCCTACCCTTCCATCACTTTTCCCATCACTTAAATCCTTCACGGTAGATCATCCTGTAGCAGTTTAGAGACATCCTGTAGAAAACCCTGAGTTTCCTGTAGGATCCCCTGCAGACATCCTGTAGGAGGTCATTCACGCAGTTGCTGAGCTTCTGAACGTAGAAAACCTCTGTGGATGAATGCCAAGGGTCCATAGGGACCTCAGCTAGCCTCCCCAACCAGTCCCACGCTTTCCTCCCTTCTTCATTCAAACTGCACAATCAAACCCTAATAAGCACAAAATCACAAATATTTCCCCGACTTAATGAAAAGTACAAAAACATGTCTTTTATAATGTAAGTAGTTTAGATCCATGCATTTCCACTCATTAGAGGTAGTAGCAGCATTGGTAGAAGTATTACTCATCTTCATTGCTTTATAGAGATTAGACTAGTCAAATTAGGGTTTCCTAGGGTTACATGCTTTGATTTACTTTTAGTTCATTTTTTTGTCAAATAGCTTAGTCTCCTTTGAGCTAGCTTTCGTCCATCATTGATAAAGCTTCTTCTGTGAGCCTATAGAAGTTGACTTGAGCCCTAGCGGACTTGTGCCAGCTGACCAAGTGACAGCTGCGACAAGAGCTAGTACTTGTGCATATAGCAC
>APFE031436509.1:27698-38372 GCA_000404065.3 Pinus taeda | reverse complement strand
TGATGAGATATCTCATTAAGGAGTCTAGCTATTAGATTTGTGGGAATGTCGGGGTTAGGAACACCTACCCCTGTCATTCCTATTTTCTGAAAAGGGTGGCCATGACCAACTGCGGGTGTCAGTAGTCTATAGTTTGGTGTGCCTATTATGTGTTCACATTGGGTCCTCCATAGAATTTGTATACTTCCCATCATAGATGGCTAACAGTAGTGGTTCCTACTCCAATTCTCAAACTAGTGTGGATTTGGGTAAGAATCCTTGTCTATATTTAGTGGCAAGGTCAGTTGTTGTGGGATTGTGCATATATCATAGAGATCCACTCATATTGCAACAATGATGATGTCCTCATTGTGGGGGAGGCTATTGGGGACAAGGAGATAGACCTTAAGGAGATCTACTAGCAAAAGACAGAAACTTGGAACAACCTCTCAGTGGCTCACCTAAGGGGGTTGACTTGCCACCCCCATTTAACAACATATAAGCTCAAATTCGCCTTAGCCAAGAATCAATGGATCAAAAATGCTAAGACCACCCTGATGATCACAATGAAGTTATCAATTTTCTTAATGACATTCAACATAACCAATGAAACATTTTGGACCGACAAGACTCACTGCATCGCAACCAAAAGAGACTGCAAGTCTGGATGGATAGTTTTGAAGGGAATATGACCCATATGGAGTCCCATGTTCATGATTCTTTTCTTTGCCCGAGTGAAGGAGTTAATGCCGCTCAGGATCCTAACAACGATAATGTGTAATGAAGCAGGTCAAATACATTTTTTTATTATTATCAGTTTTGGTCTTGTTAGGCCATTGACATGTGGTCTTATAGTTTTTTTAAGTTAATATCAATCTTATTTTGTATGCACTTGATGTCCAACAAACGTGGTAAGGGTGAGGCCTTAGTTTGTTGGCAAATGTCTATTGACAATTTAATCCCTTCTTGAATTAATAGAAATTTATCGACTTACAAAAAAAATGTTTACAGTGTCTATCTCAATTGAGAATGATATGTTAGTTATCACTTTGTTGGGTTTATAGGGATATAACATTATTAATAGGACTTGTATGGTCATATACATTCTTATTCTTTTTTTTGTCAGTTTATGTGAGTTCTGAGATGACTAGCTCGACTAACCTATGGCTTGAGTAGTTGTGACCTCGATCATCTAAGTCATAAAAATCACCCTAGGATCACACTCAACTCAGGCCACACCATCCATTAGCATGGTTAGATTTTTTCCCACAAAGTTTCAAACTGGTTGTTGGCTAGTGGTTGTCATTGATGTCAACCCAAGTAGTACTAGGGGCTACCCCGATCTTACATGGGAATTTTGACTTGACAACTCATCCTATTCTGAGTCAAGTATAGTCTAGATGGAATCTACTTATCGAGATGTTTCCATCGATATATGGAACGCCACGTAGTTCTTCACGGTTTGAGAGTTATTCATGTTTGAAGTTAGTAACCCCAGTTAGTGGGCTAAAACCCCATGGGGTTGTGGCATCGCACTCATCATTAATTTTGGTCATTGAATAGTCAATAATTAATAATTATTTATTCTCCCAAAATCCCTCCAACACTCACTTGTTGAGGACCCTCTCAACTCAAGACATTTCTATAAATAGTGACCCTCATATCCTCCTCTAGCAAGAACTTTTCAATGAACTATCTTGTGAGATTAATTTTTTGGTCCTCATGAGCTTCTAATGTAGGATCTGTTGCAAAGAGTTTAAGGTTTCATTAAGTTCTAGTTAGGGCACAAAATTATGATCAAGTTTGAAGGTCTGTTTTGAAGCAAGTTTAGAGCCTTGGATTCTAGCATTTCACTACTTCAAACTCATCATCGTGGACATTTCGCTATAACTTTATTTCTACGAAGCTTTAGAAGTTGAAGTTAAAACCTATTTGAGCCAAAATATTTCTTAACTGTGTGACCTAATTTCAGATCTTGGTTCACTATATTTTTGGAGATATGATCTGAGGAATTTAGGGTTTTTGCAGGCTCCTGAATTCCATGTCAAACAAGTGACCTCAAGAAAATCATCACAACTTTCTCTCTGAGATTTGGATTCAAATTTCGTAAATAGTGACAGAAAAAAGGATAGACTGCAGTTTTTTGGGTATCTTTTTCAAGGCCGAAGGTCGAAACAGTGACACGTGGCACTTTGTACAAGTTTTCTCTATTGAACTAGTCTATAATCCGACCACCGTGGGAGATTGGGCATAACACTTTATTGAAGAATTAAATCTCGATCAAACCTATGGGGTTTGAAATAGGACTTATAGGGCTACCACAGGACAGCATTTCAGACCTTGGAGATCTGAAATTACATAGATACAATAGATTCAATATCAAGCTCCTCGAAGGCAAGAAAATTTATACATTCAAGGATCACTGCAGTAAGGACCACACATCAACAGTCAAGGGTAAGTCTACTACAACAAGGTATGTATGATTAGTGTTTGCATTTGAATTTTGAGTATCATCTCTAACATATGCTTTCGCAGGACAACATAAGTATATTGTTTTGTATTTATTTGGGTCTTTCTTGTTAATGCATGTGAAAGAAGGATGACACTTTAGAAAAACTCAGACACATACTAGAAGGACATGCAATGTCAAAGTACCATTACTTGAACCAAAAATAATAGTACCTCAGCAGCTACAAGAGATCCAAGAAGTAATGTCGAGTCAAGTGTTAGTTCTTGTAAAAAATGTAGTGCCGTAAAAGACTCATCATTGTAAATTTGTAAAAGAGTCATCATTGTAAATTTGTAAAAGAGACATCATTGAAAGAGTCATTATTGTAAAAGAGCCAATCTTCTTGGAGTGAAAGATGTATTGTTGGGAGGTATATGAGTCACTATTGGGATGATGTCATGGTTGGGTTGCAGGTCATAGTGTGATTGGGTGTTTGGTCAAGTACAAGAAAATCATTGTAAATCATATTATATCGTGGATCATTATCCCTGGTACAGAAGTGTACACTCTTAATGTCTCACTTCTGATCATTATAGGGTAGCAGGGAGGTGTTAGGCAGGTGCATGAAGTCGTCTAGAGGTTGGAGCCTGTGAACACTTTAGGGTGGTAGGTTGGTCTAGGATGTTGGGGCATCCATTCAATTAACTACTGAAGAAACTAGGGCATTGGGGCGTCCTTCCATTGGGAGATGGAGAAGAATGATTTTCTAGAATTCTAAGAAGTTGTAACTTTCATTTCAGTTGGTGCTAAATATTAAAGAATTTATTAGAAAAGTGTTCGGTGGTCTTTGACCTGGAGGGGCTTTTCCACCTAAAATTCTTGTTCCTATTGTGTTCTTTTGTTTTCTATTGTTACTGGATAAACATTAATAATAATATAAGATTAACTAAAGCTCTGAAAAGATTTAAAAGTGCTAATTGCTAAGGAATATTGATTCACCCCCCCCCCCCCCCCAGTATTTTCAACGTCAATTGGTATCATAGCTTGGTTCCTTCAATAACAACCTAACAACTTGAAGGAGATCATGGAATATACCAAGAATAGATTTCCTTTGTTCAATGGAAATAACTATGCACTTTGGAGTGGAGGAATGCAGGTTCATTTGCTGGCACAAGGATACGAAGTATGGGAAATCAATGACAAAGGCTTCACATCAACCTTAATGAACAAGGTAAGAAAAATATGGTATATGGTGCAAAGGCTAAAGGTCTTATTATGAGTGGGCTTATCGAATTTGCCTATCTTAAGGTATTGAGTTGCAAAACTGCTAAAGAGGTATGGGGCAAGCTTGAGAATATATATGTAGGTGACTCACGGATGAAAGAAGCAAAGCTTCAAATTTTCAAGCCAAAATTTGAGCAACTCAGAATGAAGGAAGATGAAGATATTTCTCCATACTTTCAGCATGTTGATGAAACAAAAAATACATTGGAAGGTTTAGGAGAACCTGTCAACACAAAAATTGTTGTCTGAAAGATCCTCAAAACCTTGCCAGCAAGATTCAACCCAAAGGTATCTACCTTGGAAGATAGATCGAATCTGGCCA
This sequence comes from Pinus taeda, assembly GCA_000404065.3. Taxonomy (NCBI): domain Eukaryota; kingdom Viridiplantae; phylum Streptophyta; class Pinopsida; order Pinales; family Pinaceae; genus Pinus; species Pinus taeda. The sequence continues at coordinate 34,338 of APFE031436509.1, read as the reverse complement.
ATATCATCATAGATGAATTGCATGAAATTCTTACGGCATATAAAATGAGGATTGAAGAAGAGGATGGCACATATCACTTAGAAACATCATTTTATGCATCCAAGAAGACTAGTAAGGACAAGCAAACTCCAAAAGAAAAAACTTGTATTTGTAAAGTTGAAGAAAAGGAAGAAGATGAAGAATAATTTTCAAATAAAGAATTTTCCTACTTGACGTAGAAAATAAGAACAGGTACAGGAAAATTCAAAGGTAAAATTCCATTAAAATGTTTTGATTATGGTAAGGTTGGGAATTTTTCATCCAAGTGTCCTCACAAAAATGAGGCTGTTATGAAGGAAAGGAAAGGCCCTAGGAAGTACAACAAGAAAGGCAAGAAGAAATGGTTTAAGAAGAGTTTATTCTCCAAAGAAGATAGCTCCTCATCTGATGAAGGCAGTGATAACGAGGAACAAATCAACAGAAGAGTATTGTTTATGGCCAGGCACAATAAGAAAGAGGCATCTGCCGAAGAAGGAGAAGAAGAGATGATTGATGTTGAATTTCAAAACGAAGTGATCAGGGTTATCAAAGAGCTCAAGGACAAAAAGAAGCATGTCAAAACTCTTGAAGATGAATTAAAGACAAAAAGGGAACAGGTCCTAAATCTTAAAATCAAGGTTGAAGAATACAAATGAATTGAAGAATCGCTCAGGAAATAATGAAAGGAAAGAGAAACATTGGAAGCTTAAATAGTCTCCCTACGAAAGGAAGTAAAAAATGGAAAAACTCTTCAAAACTACGCCAACAACTCAAAGGCATTGGAAGAAATCATCATCAATCAGTGATCATGTAGAAACAAGAGTGGTATTGGTTACAAAGAAAAATCCAAAAAGGAGTTAAGTCCTTCTATGGAAACAAAAGAAGATGAATATGCAAAATCTACCAAGCAGGTAGATCTCTTAGCTAAATCAAGAGATCAAGACTCATAAGAAGAACCATGGAAAACAATTCCTTGAAGAAGATTTCCTCCCAGGTATCAAACTATGTTTTATGGTCATTTTTATTCATGTGGAAGGTTTGGACATAGAGTTGTAGAATGCCACATGTATGTTTGGAATAAATATAGTTCCAGGAGATCTTTCAGAAATGGATATTCCAGAACTTAGTATAATATTAGCATATTTGATCATTTGAGAGATGATGTCGAATGTTACAAATGTAAGAATTTTGGACATCTGGCTAAATATGGCAGACTTGGAAGCTCTTCAAAGGAATTCTCGCAAAATCAAAATGAACAAGTATGGAAAAAGAAGAGTGAAAATTGTGTTATCACTCCGAAGGCTCAAAACAATAGAAACATTTGGTATATTGACAGTGGTTTCTCAATGCATATGACTGGAGATAAAAATAAGTTCATATCCTTGAAGGAAAAAAAGGATGGAATAGTGTCTTTTGGAAATGACGGGTCTTCAAATGTCATGGGAGCAGGTACAATGACACTTGGAAGCAACGATGCATTAGCGAAGGATGTTTTGTTGGTTGAAAATATGAATCACAATATGCTCAATGTTGGACAGATGTGAGATCAAGGAAACACGATTCTATTCAACTTTAAGAAATGTGAAATCAGGAAAGGCAAATTTGGAAAAATTGTGGCTACAGCAAGCAAAGCTCCAAATGACATATACATTTTGGATGAAACACCTAAATGGTGCTTTTTGGAAAAATAAGATGAAATTTGGTTATGGCACAAATGAATGGGACATATAAATTTTGAAAATTTGGTTAGGATCAACAAAAAGGAAGCAGTAAGATAAATTCCTAAAATTTCAAAACCTACCAATACGATATGTGAATCTTGTCAGTATGACAAAAGACAAAAAGTTGAGTTCAAGAAAATGGAATACTTTGCGTCATGTCCATTGGAATTGATACATACTAATCAATGTGATCCTATGAAAACAAAAGGTTTAGACAGTGATTATACTTTATGCTAATGATAGATGATTACACCAAAATGATAGTCGTCAACTTCTTAAAGAAAAAATCCGAGGCATTCAAATGTTTCAAAATCTACAAGGAATTGGTCGAAAATGAAACTAATTTGAAGATCAAATGTCTAAGATCAGATAATGGCGAAGAATTCACATCTAAATCATTTCAGCAATACTTTGATGAAAATGGAATAAAAAGGCAATTTTCAACAACCAGAACACCACAGCATAATGGAGTTGCTAGAAGAAAAAAAACAAATCCGTATAGGAAATGGCTAGAAAAATGTTAAATGACTCAAATTGGATGATAAATTTTGGGTTCAAGCAATTGATATAGCCATATTCATTGTAAAAAAAGGTCTTCTCAGGAACAATTGTAACATGGCTCTGTACGAACTATGGAAGGGAAGACTGGCTAACGTCAAATACTTAAAAATATTTGGAAGTAAATGCTACCTCAAAAGAGAAGACCAAAAATTGGGCAAGTTCGATTTCCGTGTTGATCAAGGTATTTTTGTTGGTTATTCACGCAAAATAAAGGCTTATAGATGCTACAATCTGAGGCGAAAACAAATAGTTGAAAGCATAAATGTTACTTTTGATGAAGATTGTGTTCTAAAGGATAACAATGAGATAGTCTCTGAGGGGCTTGAGGTAGAATCTGTGAAGGATGAAGAAGAAGCTCCAGAAAAGACCAATCAAATAAGGAAACAACAGTCAACCAAGAGGAAATGAGAAATGATCAGCAGGATGTACAAAAACTTCTCCAAAAGTTTTAAAACAATGGTGTCAAAAGAATCATACATTAAATCATCAGCAACATAAATGAAGGAATTAGAACCAGATTAAGTCGACATCTTCATTCATCACAACAAGCCCACCTTTCTCTTTTAAAAACTTTTGAGCCTAGCAATTTTGAGGAAGCTAGTCAAGATGAACACTAGGTAGCAGCTATGAATGAAGAACTGGATCAAATTGAGAAGAACGACACTTGGGAATTGGTTCCATGACCAAGGGATAAAAATATTATTGGAACTAAATGAGTCTTCAAAAACAAATTGAACGAGGATGGACAGGTTATCAGGAATAAGGTAAGATTTGTCTGCAAAGAATATGCACAAGTAGAAGGAATTGATTTTGAAAAAACACTTTCTCCCGTTGCCAAGAATAGAAGCTATCAAGATGTTTCTCACTTATGCATGCTCGAGAAAAATCAATGTGTGTCAAATGGATGGTAAGATAGCCTTTCTAAATGGTGAATTGGAAGAAGAAGTTTATATTGAACAACCCAAAGGTTTTCTGATCTCTCACAAGTAAGACTACGTCAACATATTAAAGAAGGCACTATATGGTCTCAAACAAGCTCTTAGATATTGGTATGCTTGTCTTGATGGATATCTACATCAACAAGGATTCAAGAAAGGAAGCGTTGAAAACAATATCTATGTGAAATTGGATCAAGATAACCTAACAATTATCAAGGTATATGTGGACGATATAATCTTTGGAAGCAATGATGAAAGATTAAGTAAAAACTTTTCCACAAAGATGCAAAGTGAGTTTGATATGTCTCTACTTGGCAAGATGACATACTTTTTAGGGCTTCAGATATCTCAGTAGGATAAAGTAATATTTATATATCAAACCAAGTACATCAAGGAAATGCTCAATAAATTCAAGATGGAAAATTTCAAGCTTGTCCTTACCTCAATGGTAACAGGCTGCAAGTTAAGTTTAGAAGATTCATCAAAGGATGTGTACTAGAGGTTGTATAGATCTATGATTGGAAGTCTTCTATATGTGACAACTTCTCAGCCAAATGTAATGCAGGAAATTGGACAAGTAGCAAGATTCCAAGCAGCACCAAAAGAATCTCATATTATTGTCGTCAAAAGATTTCTCTGATATCTTAAGGGCACAACAGAATATGGTTTATGGTATCCCAAAGGAAATGATCTAGTTAACTAAGCTAATACAAATGTGGATTAGGCCGGAAGTGTTGATGATCGAAAGAGTACCAGTGGAACAAAATTCTATCTAGGTGGTTTCCCTATTTCATGGTTAAGTAAAAAGCAGTCTTCAATCTTGTTATCCACAGTGAAAGTAGAATATATCATGATAGCAGCTTGTTGTACTCAAGTTCTCTAAATGAAGCAAACTTTGCAAGATCTTCAAGTCAAGTTTGATGAGCCTATTCCCATCTTTTGGGATAACACCAATGCCATAAGTATCTCCAAGAATCTTGTGATTCATTCCAAAACAAAGCACATTCCAATCAAATATCATTTCGTTAAAGAGCGGGTCATCGAAAAGAATATCAAGCTTAAATATGTTGACACAAAGGAACAAATTGCTAACATCTTTACCAAACTATTACTTCATGAAGAATTTGAGTATATTTGCCAAAAACTTGGGATTCTCCCAAGTTTTCATTAGACTCTTTATCTTATCTAACTAAGTAGAAAGGGGGAGTGGAGGTGTGTACAGGTCTGCAGGATGACAGTTTGTCAGGGGGAGTTACCGATTTCCATTGATGACAAAGGGGGACAGAAGGAAGTAGGAAGAGGTGCCATGATTGCAAGGGGAGTACTTGTGTTTCCATCAATGCGAAAGGGGGGGAGATTGTTGATCAGTGGTTGTCATTGATGTCAACCCAAGCAACACCAGGGCCTACCCTGATCTTGCATGGGAATTTTTACTTGACAAGTCATCCTATTCTAAGCCAAGGATCTTCTAAATGGATTGTACTCGTCGAGATGTTTCCATTTATATATGGCATTCCACCTAGTTCTTCACAGTTTGAAATTTATCCATGTTTGAAGTTAGTAACCTGAGTCAGTGGGCTAAAACCCCATGGGGTTGTGGCATGGCACTTATCATTGGTTGTGATCACTGAATATTCAATAATTAATCATTTTTTTATTTTCCTAAAATCCCTCTGACGTTCACTTGTTGAGGACCCTCTCAACTCAAGACATTTCTATAAATAATGACCCTCATATCTTCCTCTAGCAAGCACTTTTCAACAAACTAGCTTGTGAGAAGACCTCTATAATTTTTCAGCCCTCATGAGCTTCTAATGCAGGATCTGTTGTAGGGAGTTTAAGGTTTCATTAAGGTCTAGTTAGGGCACAAAATTATGATCAAGTTTGAAGGTATGTTTTAAAGCAAATTTAGAGCCTTGGATTCTAGGATTTCGCTGCTTCAAACAGGTCATTGTGGAATGTTCGTTGTAACTTTTTTTCTACGAAGCTTCAAAATCTGAAATTAAAACCCATTTGATCTTAAACCTTGATGAATCTTTTGATGTAATTTCAGATCTTGTTTCGATGTATTTTCAAAGATATGATATGAGGAAGTTAGGGTTTTTGCAAGCTCTTGAATTCCATGTCAAAAAAGTGACCTTGTGAAAATAATCATAACTTTCTCTATGTGCATTGGATTCAAATTTCGCAAACATTAAAAGAAATAGGATGGACTTTAGTTTGTTGGCTATCATTTTCAAGGATGAAGGTTGAAACAGTGACACGTGGCACTTCATACAAGTTCGCTCTACTGAACCAGTCTATAATCAGGTCATTGTGGGAGATTGGGTATAATGCTTTCTTGAAGAATCCAATCTCAATCATACCTGTGGGGTTGGAAAGAGGACTCAGAGGGCTACCACAAGACGAAATTTCAGACATTGTAGATCCACAATTACATAGATACAACAGATTCAATATCGATCTCCTAGAAGGCAAGAAAACGTATGCATTCAAGGATCATTGTAGTAAGGACCACACATCAACAATCAAGGGTAAGTATGCTACATCAAGGTATGTATGATTATTGTTTGCATTTTAATTTTAAGTATCATCTCTAAAATATGTTTTTGCAAGACAACATAAGTATATTTTTTTGTATTAGAAGGACATGCAATGCCAAAGTACCATTACTTGAAGCAATCACAACAGTACCTCGGCCAATGCAAGTGATCCAAGAAGTAATGTCGAGTCAAGTGTCAGGTCTTGTCAAAAATTTAGTGTTGTAAAAGAGTCATCATTGAAAGATTCATTATTGTAAAAGAGTCAATCTGCCTAGAGGCGAAGAGGCATTATTGGGAGGTATTGGAGTCACTGTTGGGATGATGTAATGGTTGGGTTGTAGTTCATAGTGTGAATGGGAATTCAGTCAAGTACAAGAAAATCATTGTAAATCATATTGTATCGTGGGTCATTGTCCCTTGTACAAGAGTCCACACTCTTGTCTCACTTATGATCATTATAGGGTAGTTGCGAGGTGTTAGGCAAGTGCATGAAGTCACCTATAGGTTGGAGCCTATGAACACTTCAGGGTGGTAGGTTGGTCTAGGATGTTGGGGAATCCATTGAGTTGGCTATTGAAGAAACTAGGGCGTTGGGGTGTCTTTCCAGTGGGAGCTGAAGAATAACGTTTTTTCTAGAATTCTAGGAAGTTGTAACTTTCATTTTAGTTGGGGCTGAAGATTAAATAATTTATTAGAAAAGCATTCGGTGGTATTTTACCCGGAAGGGGGTTTTCCACCTAAAATTCTTGTGCATATTGTGTTCTTTTGTTTTCTGTTGTTACTGGATAAACATTAATAATAATTGAAGATTAACTAATGCTCTGAAAATATTTAAAAGTCTTAATTGCTAAGGAATATT
>APFE031436509.1:0-22265 GCA_000404065.3 Pinus taeda | reverse complement strand
ACACTCTCTCTCTCTCTCTCTCTCTCTACCTCTCCCTCATAACTCTGCCACTATCTCCCTCCCTCTCTCCTCTCTCTCTCCCTCTCTCGACCCCCATCTCTATATCTCCCTCTCTCTCTCTCTCTCTTCCCCTTCTTTTTCTCTCACACTCCACTCCTCTCTCTCTTTCCTCCTTCTCTTCTCTCTCCCTCACTCTCACTTCATCTCTCCCTTGTCACTCCCTCTCTCTCTCCACCTCTATATCTCTATGTTTTTTTTCTTCCCTCCCTCTATCTCCCCCTCCCCTCCATATCTCTATCCCTCCCTCTCTCCTTATCTCTCTCAAGTCCTCTCTCCCCCTTCTCTCCCACCTCCCTCTATCCCCCCACTCTCTCTCTCTCTTTCTCTCTCTCCCTCCCTCCCCCAACCCTCTCCCACCTCCATCTTTGTGTCTACCTCTCTCTCTCTCCCTCCCGTCTCCTTCTCCCTCTCCTCCCTCATTCTCTCATCTCTCCCTCACTCTCTCTCCTTCTCTCCCTTGTCACTCCCTCTCTCTCTCTCCATCTCTCCCTTGTCACTCCCTCTCTCTCTCTCCACCTCTCTCTATCTATGTCTTTGTTCTTTCCTCCCTAATTCTCCCCCTCCAATTCCAGTCTCTCTTTCTTCCTCTCTCTCCCTCTCTCTCTTTATCTCTCCGCCCTCCAACTATGTCACCGTCTCCCTCCCTCTTTCCTTCTCTCTTTCCCCCTCTCTCCCTCACCCCACCCTCTCTCTCTCTCTTCATATTCCCCCCTCTCTATATCTCTCTTGTTTTACCTCTCCTTCCCCCCCTCCATCCATATGATCAAGAGTTGTCACTTTGTGTAATCAATAATATATGTAAGGTCTAATATTTTCTTATAATGGAGATCATTGTTATTATAATATATTGGAATAATAATAATCAATATTATTGATTATAATACCAATAATAATATACAAAAAAATAACCTATTAAAGAAACAACAATATGTTAACTTTACGTTATAGAGAAACAAATTTCTTCTCATCAAATTGGTAGCTCTGCGCCTTACATTTTACATTATATTACAATTTAATTTTTATTATGAAATGAGTTATGGCTTTTGGAACTGTAGTATTGTTAAGCGATGGTTTTGTAACATAAGCTATTTAAAACTTAATAATATCTATGATAAAGTGAGGGTGAATATCTATGGTTAAAAATATTGTTATATTGTAAGTATTAAATTTTTATGTGCTTGTTAATCAAATTTAAATATGGTTATAGAATCATTATTAGTCCCTACCAAGGAAGGACTAGCAATTGACCTTTGCACATTATGATGTCATGTGAATAATTTTACATATTTTATGCCATAACTTATGGATATGGTTGCAATATTCATGCATGAATTTTAGATATTTGCGTAGTGATTTTTTACCGTTAAGCTTTAAAACCATCAAAAAATGAAATCCTTGTAAATAGCTCATACTCATGTAAATAACATATTTACCATCAATTACTTCCCACCATAATTAAGCAAGTCTTTGCATAAAATATGGATAAGAATAATATGTAAATAAATATACTTATCAGGAGTTATTTCCCACCATTATTTATGTTTTCCTAAGCACTTTCTCAAGCATTTCAGTAAAGTTGATCTTGATTTTGGTCTTTTCCTTTTTAATATCAAATTGTTAATACATATAGATTATCTTCTAATTTAGATTAATATTTTGGGATGTAAATAATTGTGTACCTTTTAATGAATATTTTTAAATTTACTATAAAAATTATGTGTGCAATGTTATTGTAAGTTTATATTTTGATTTATATTTTAAATTAAAGAAGTTATATTTTTTATTTGGTTTTTTTATAATAAAGAGGAAATACACTATAGTTCTTGGATTTTAATAGAATCAAAATGTTGTGGTTTCTATATTTCATTTAATTCACTTTTACTAATGTTAATAATACTTAAAAATTGAAGTTGTATATTCATCTCATTAAATTGAATATATTTTGATTAAATAATTATATATATAATGGTTAAGCGCATGTGTTTCTCTCAAAAAATTACAAGTTCAAATCCGTAAATAGAATATGTATGCCTTGATATATTGTAGTAGTGAAATTTCTAAAATGAGTTCCCTGTCCTATTCACAAAAAAAATCATACTCAAAATAAAAATTAAAAAATAACTAAACAAAACATTTAAATAATTTCTATTATTTACAGGTAAAAATTTTGATCTCCTCGACTCATATTAAATCAGTATTTAAAATAAATCTACGCTAATTATAACCCTATTAAATCAATATTTAAAATTGAACTATACTGATTATAACCAACGGTTTGTAACACGAATATTTTTTTGCTTTTCCACCTTTACAACTTGATCAGCCAGTCCTGGAATTCCAGACTTATCCTGTTACTATAAAATTGGTTTATGCATTGCCACTAATAATTTTTAATTAATCTCGGAAAGATACTTGGAACCGTTAGCAGTTTTATTAATAATTCAACCCTAAATTGATGAAAAATAATTGATACTCTCTATAAGAGTCATCAGTGCTCAACCAGTATTAACAAAAGGCTCCCGGGTGTAAAGAAAATTCAAAGTTCTAAGATGCCTTTCAAACACACACGTGACGTTTGTCCAATCCCCTTGCAAGATACCCTGTTAGCCTTTCTTTTAACTTCGTTTTCTTTTACAAAACTTTTCCTTTCGTCATCAATCCATTATTTACGTCTCTTCAAAATGTCATATTCCAAACTAGGACATTTTAAAATTTATAATTAATGCATAGTTTTATCATGTTATATATATATATATAAATTTTAGTAGCAGAAATCTTAAACATCAATCTGATGTTTAACGTGTTTTAATTTTTAATTAGTGTTACATTTTTTATATTTATATATATGAAAGTTGATTATATTATTACATTTTTAAGTCAATATTTAATTTTTATTAGTTTTTTGTTATAAAAATATAATTTTTATTTGTTTTAGTTGTGATGTTTTATAAGTATAGGGGTGTTTTTAGTATTTGGGAGTTTGTTTAGGTATAGTTGGTTGAGAGATTCTCTTCAACTAGTTAACTTCTTAGATTGATGTGTGGTTGAATTATTCATTCAATCAAGAGATTGTATGTCCAAGATAGAATAGCTATCTCGAAACATAATTTTTTATATTTATATTGTATTATTATTCAATGTAAATAACAAAATTTTGTGTGTCTTATTTAAATTTAATGTTGTATCCCTGGCCCCTAGTGGGCCGAAGGAGATAAGAGAGTATATGCATTTATTGAGGGTGTATTGTCTTATTTTTTGGTGTTAATATTTGTTTGACAAGTCCTCGTGGAGCTAATTCTAAAATAATCAAGTTGAGTTGTTGAAAGCACTGAGATTTGAGGTGCACCAGTGCATACCACATTGGAGTTGACTGCAAACAAACATATTACAAGTGTGGTGGAGACAACCTGATAGCAGTTGACCATCAAGAAGAGGAAAGAGTCGCGCTTTGGCACCAAAGAGCTAGTTGGTGCACATTATTGTTTCCATGTCTTCATGCAGCATAAAAATGGGTGGTTGTTTAACACTGCCACACTTGGGAAGTGATTAATGGTCGTTTCTTATAATGCACGTATTCTCGAGGTTGCAGGGAAGGTTTGTTTTCAAAGATTTCCAACACATTGTAACTTTTTGAAGAATCTTTTTAGGTGGAAATTTAAATTAGCTTTGTTTGCCCATCATTGAGTTGGAGCATTAAGCTCTGTGGTGCAAGCTTACCAATCAATAGTCTTGAGGACTGAATGTGGCAGACTCACTCTAGGGCCATTAATATTCTTGTTGTTGTGCATGCCCATTTATGGATTAATTTAGCTACGTTGGAGCCGGCTGATGAATTTATCCAGGTTATTTCCAACTTTGCTTGATCTTTAATATCCTTGTCGGCAAGGAGTGGAAGCTGGTTGAGCTCCCCTACAAGTGTACATGTCGCTCAATGATAACTTCCATCCACAATACGAGAAGTTGTTGTACATGTCATCGACGATGACTTTAATCTATTGTATGAGAAATTGTTGGTCCTAATGAGTCATCCAATTCAAAACAATCCAAATCATTAACAATGTGGTTGCCTCCTCTTGCACTCCAATTTTTTATTGTTTGTATCTTCAAAACTATAGCGTAGTTCCTTGACCACGAAGTTGTAATGTTGCAAAAGTCTTGACCGCATAAATAATAAGAGTCTGTTTGTGTGCTCAGTGTGAGTCGTGGTTCGTGGATTCTGCGCAAGGACGACTGGTGTAAAGTCATGTATTGTTGTTGCTAGTCGGGTTGAGGGTTGAACATAGTGCGATGCTTTGAGCATCCTGCCTTCTGTGAGCGTAATTTTTTGGGTTTTTTTGGGTGAAGCATCTGGAAGGAAATTTAAAGGTGGCAGCTAAGCTAATTTGGTTCATATTGAAGACATAGCTTAATAAGTATGTTCAGCTTATTGGAGCTACGATGACATGGGGATATTAGGGTTAGAATTTTTTGTCTTTAAATGTACTGAGCCTAGCTAACTCAATATAGGCATAGTTATTTTGTTAGAATTCATGACTCTAATTGATGACATGTAAAGCATGGAGATCCAAGACCAGTATGCCAAAGTTTAAAATGAAGTTGCCAAAGACTCAAAAGTCAAAGCCTATGATGAGTGAATACCATGATGAGAAGATTCAAGTGAGAAAGTAGTGGTGTGCTCCAACATATGAATGGTGTGGTGTATCCAAGATGAGTGGCAAAGGATCCAAGCAATGAAGGATCAATGTTGATTACAACATCGACAACATAGTGAATGTTTGTTTGTAGAATAGACTCATGATCATGATAAAGTATGAGTCACACATTATAATTATAGCAAATCTACATGTCATATATTGCTTTGTAATGGTTCATAGTGGTCCTTGAAATGTTTTATGTACCTAGTATCTTCTTAAGCTTGGAGTATATTAAAAGGGCATATGGTTGTAAGACCCAGAGAGGCATGCATACCCCTTTGTTATGTGTTCCCCAATGAAATCAAGTTGTGGAATCAATCACTCCGTAGGTATGAGGGTGGCAGGTGTACTCATATCTCAGCTTGATATATAATCAGAGAATTAGGTCTTCAACCAAGGGGGGGATTCTGAGATGGAATAATCTCAGAGTGTGAAGGACCAAGTTAAAGAGAGTTCATCAAGAAGTTGGATGAACCATGTATGTAAAGAACTTCCTACCAGACCAGCTGTTGTAGTGGTTAGGTGCCCATGCGTTCTTGTGGATGGTTTTTCCTTTATATGGACACCGACAATTTGATGATGTCTACATGAACAAGGTACAAGGTGTCATTTCCAGATTGGACCAGATGTAGATCTTGTTGGTTGAGATTGAAACAAGTAGTTATTAAGGGGGTGACTTGGATAAAATAATTCCTACTTGTCTTAACTGTGATGCTTTCTAAGCATAAGAGTTTGTTCCTAGTATTTGGGACTTTGTTGAGGTCTAGTTGGTTTAGAGATTCTCTCCTACTAGTTAGCTTCCTAGATTGGTGTGTGGTTTATATATTCACTCAATCAAGAGATTGTATGTCCAAGATAGATTATCTATCTCAAGACATAGTTTCTTGTAATTATATTGTATTATTATTTGATGTGAATAACAAAATTTTGTGTGCCTTATGCAAATTTAACTCTCGTCTCGCAGTAGAAGTGCTTGTCTCTTGTTTATTTTGTCGAGATTTTACAATTTTAACCAATGTTTTGGGAAAATGCTAAATATTACTAATTTTCTATCAATTCAAAAATATTTTTCTAATTTCTAGAAATCTTATTTCTAATTTTCCATTGGCTAAGCGAGACTTGATATGACATAATTCCCCTGGTGGAAGGTGATTTATTTTCGATATTTGTCAATGCTTGACAAATCATTAGAAAGTTAAAAAAGGGTTAATTTTGCGAGTGGCCATTTCGTCAATGAGTGGAGGGGGGGGAGGGGGGGCATAGGAAAAATTTTAGGGGCGAAATTTCGCTAGTTCGCTATTTCTTAGACATTTTCTTAAAAAAAATATTCTTCCATTTGGTTAAAAAATCGCCTATTTTTTACATATATATGATTAAATGGATAACATTCACAAAAATTTACCAGTTTTAATAATAAATTATATTATTTTTATTGAATATTCCCCTACATTCTATATATATGACATTTCAAACCAGAATACTCGTTGATAATACTATAAATAGGCGTGATATTTGAAACTGTAAAAAATATTCTTCCCGAGGGGGGAGGGGTATTTTCTTTGTGAGTGCTTTGAACTTGACACTGTTATGCCTAACAAATCTCCAAAATTGCTTGGAGTGCAGAGGAAGAAATGAGGGGGTGGGGAGGTGAACAAACATTGATACAATGGTGCAGAGAGAGTAGGTGCGGAGGAAGAAATCTTCCTCTGCATCTCCACACTTTGCACAATCTATCAACGTTTGTTCAACCCCTCCCCCAACCCCCTTATTTCTTCCTCTGAGTAGCGACAACCTATGTTTGCAGTAATGTAAAGCCCGTAAAACAAAATGAAGCCTAGTCATCTGGAACCAGCCTCCATGGCTCTGATTTGAACCACCCTCCTATCTTCCTTAGTTTGGTCATGACAATACACCTTTAATCTATCCTGAGGCATATCTTGCCACTCCATTTTGACCTTACACTCAGTATAGATCACTCCTTGATTGGCTAGAATATCCGCCAATTTATTGGTTGATCTTCGCACATAATTAAAACTAACTGTGTGAAGGCTCTGGAGGTGAAGCTGAATCCTTTTAAAGACCTGGGTCAGCCTCCAGCGTTTAGATACTTTTTTCAACGCTGTGACACAGCTGATCCTCTTGACCGAGTTAATAATTAATTCAGAATCAACTTCAACAATCACATTTTGGCCGTTATCCTGCTTCATGAAATCAAGACACTGTTCCATAGCCATAAGCTCCGCCATATTGTTAGTGGCCCTTCCTAAATGGTAGTGAAAGATGAAAAGAATGCTGCCATTTTCATCCCTTAACACCCCTCCAAAACAAGCAATTCCCGGGTTGCCTTTTGAAGCCCCATCAATATTTAATTTCAAAAAACCTTGAGGGGGAGGGTACCAGATATCCTGTTCAGTGTCCATCTTCACAACCTTCCTAGCCAGGTCCTAATGGATGAACCCCTGCATACCCAGCCGACTAAGAATCCTCAATTCTGCAGCTGAAGGAGGGTTCCGCATAGTGGTTCCAACCGTTTCCTTAATCTGGTTTAAGATCTGCTCAAAAATTCGATTGGGGGGGGGAGGGTTTATTCTTGAAGATTCTTTTGTTCCTTTCTTTCCATACATTCCATATAATAAATCCTGGCGTAAGAGCCCAAGCAGTGTCTAGAAATTCATAATCTGAAAAGTTACATCTCCACTTGGTTAGGGTGTTGATAATACATCCTTGGTCTCTGTCTGTCTGCTGGAATGTAGAAGCAAAAGTATCCCAAAACCAGGAGGTGAAACTGCAATTATTAGGAAGATGTTCCATAGTTTCCTCTTGTTCATCATAGGGCTGGCATCTAGAAGGCCCCAGAACACCCCTCTTCCTGATATTATCCCAGGTCAAAATTTTCTTATGATAAACCAGCCACATGAAAAGTTTGATCTTCATCCAGCCTTGATGCCTCCATAGGTTCAACCAAATCCTATCTGGAACATGGGAGTCTAGCTCAAGGAGTAAGCGTTTTGCCTCCTTAAGATTAAAGGAACCCTCATTATTATTGCCCCATCTAAGTTGGTCATGCCCTCCTATCACTACTATCTTCCTTTGTTCCACCAAATTCCTAAGCTCATTTGCTTTTTCTTTCAAAGGGCTGCCATCCCTGTAATCCATGTGCCTCCAAGTTCTCCATTTTCCTGCACTGTTGGTTTGATCCCAAAAATCTTTTACCTTAATCCTTTAGTATTTGTCTCATTCTTGAGATCCAAAAAGTCCTTTGTTAACAGTATAGGTTCTTGTTGCCATTTGTCCTCCCAAAATAAGGCCAGATTTCCTTCTCTGATTTCCCAGAAGCTGTTTTTTTGTATTAATCCTCTGTTCTCCCAGGCCTTATTCCAGATGTGTGAGCCTTTTATACTTCCAGACATTCTTATGTGATCACTACTTTTCCAAGAGCTGACATATTTTTCTTTCCAGATATTGGCCTATTGTGCCTTTGGATCTTTGACCCAACGCCACCATAATTTTTCCCCTAAAACCTTACTAAGAATCTCTGGATCATCCAATCCAAGTCCCCCATGGTTTTTAGGTTTGCAGATTTTATCCCAGACAACCAAGGCCCATTTCTTTCTTTCCTCCCCCTTACCCCAAAGAAAGCCTCTTTGAATGGATCTGAAATGTTGCAAGACTCCTTTTGGTGTTGGGATTGCTGATAGCATGAAAACTGGGATTGCTTGAATAATAGCCTTTGTGAGGACCAACCTTCCAGCCAAGTTTAAATATCTCATAGTCCATTTGTTGATTTTGTCCTGCATTTTATTAATCATTGGATCCCAAATGCTCTTGTGCAAAGATTTAGCAGTTAGCGGCACTCCCAAATATTTTGAAGGGAGGATATCTCTTTGAAAGCCCGGAATTCTGGAAATATTCCTCTGAATGGCTATATTAGTATTAAAGAAAAAAAATTAGATTTGTTTATACACGAGAGCTTCTTTTACCGTGGGGATTCCTTACAGCATGGTATCATCCACAAATTGTTGATGAGTCAAGGCCTGTCCATTATCAGAGAGTTGGAGACCTTTAATCTGACCCGTTTCTTTTGCATGCTTGATAGACCTACCCAGTCCTTCCATCATGAGGATGAAGAGAAAGGGAGAGAGTGGGTCTCCTTGCCTAAGGCCTCTTGAAGGAATAAACATCTCTGAGGGAGAGCCATTAACTAGAATTTAAAAGATGAAAGAAGTAACTAGGGCCATGACCCATCTAAACCAGTTGTGATCAAACCCAAAAGCAATAAGAACTTTCCTAATATAGGTCCAATTTAGCTTATCATAAGCTTTTGCTATGTCTAATTGCATAATCATACCTAGCTTCCTATTGCTAGTCAGAGAGTGCACCACTTCATGAGCTTGAATGATATTATCAAGAATTTTTCTACCTTATACATATCCAGATTGTTCCACCGAAACTAGAGAAGGAAGGAGAGGTTTGAGTCTATTGGCCACAACCTTAGATATTATCGTATATACCACATTGCACAAAGCTATGGGTCTAAACCTGTCAGGAGTTTGAGCAAAGTCATGTTTAGGGATCAGGGATATAAAGGAGGTATTGAGCGCCTTCAACACACTTTTATTCCTCCTGGAATCTTCTACTACATTCAGAATATCTTGTTTGACTATACTCCAGCAAGCTTTGAAGAAGTCCACATTGAAACCATCAAGGCCGGGCGCCTTGCCATTTTGCATTTCCTTAAGGACCTCACTGACCTCCCCTTCAGTCATTGGCCTATTAAGGTTGAAATTGTCCTCTCTAGACACCAGCCTAGGTATATGTCTTGTAAGGTCCCTCATGGACTGTTCTCGATCTAAAATGGTTTCCTTTGTTGTATTGCTAAAGTGTTGAACTAGCACGGCTTCTATTCCTTCATGAGAATTGAGAAAATTACCACCCTTTCCTTGATCAAAGAAACATTGTTATGAGCTCTACTCTCAATTGTGGATCTATGGAAAAATCTGGTATTTCTCTCACCTTCTTTTAGCCATTGAACTCAAGACTTTTGTCTCCAAAATATTTCCTCTTGTTTACATAAATTCTCCTAGTCTTGATGATATTTGGAAACCTGATCACTTTTGTCTTTATCAAACCCTTCCATGATAAGGACTTGGTTGAGTACCTGCAGTTTACCTTCAACATATTTTTTAGCTTCAAAAATATTGCCATATTCATTTTTGTTCCAATCTTTGAGCCTGTGCTTGATGTGTTTTAGTCTTTTTTGAAGAAGGAACATTCTTGAGCCCTGAATATTTAAATCTTATGACCACTAGGTGAATATGTTGCTAATGAAATCAGGGTGGGAGAGCCAAATGTTCTCAAATCTAAAAGTTCTATTCCTAGGGGTTCCAATGCCCTGAACCTCCAGTTGAACCGGTTAGTGATCTAAGCCTCCGAAGGGGAGAACTCTTGCTATCATTTCCTTGTCAATGAGCATAATGTCCTCTAAGATTATGAATCTATCTAATTTTGAAGCCACCTGAGACTCACCTCCTCTTTTGCTATTCCAGGTAAAGAGACCATTACTTGTTACAATGTCCACTAACTTCATATTATCTATGAAAGTTTGAAAATCTAAAGAATCTTTACTTGTAATTCTGGTTCCCCCTTTCTTCTCTAAAAGTGATTTAATCATGTTGAAATCACCCCCCAAGATCCATGGTATTCTTGCATGTCTGTCTCTGAGATCCTCCAGAGAATTTAGAAACTTGAGTTTATCATCCATTCTTTGAGGACCATACACATTCGTTACCAGGTAAGTTTCCTTATCTCCCACAAGTTGAATGACCACAGATAAATACTCCCTAGATGCCTCAGCATCTATTATGCCAATTTTTTGGCAATTCCATAGAGTGAGTATACCTCCTGCAGTATTCTCTGCTTTGACTTCAAGAAAATCAAATCGATTGAGCCATTTGCTATGGATTTCTTTTATTTTTTGAATGGAACATTTGGTTTCCTGGATGAAGATCACATCCGGAGTTGCTTGTTTCATTCTATTACTCGGTAGTCTTTGTTTTCTTTTACTACCTAGACCCCTAATATTCCAAGAAGTGAACTTCATAATTAAAGATTTGTGAAGGAGTAGCTGGTTAGGTCTTTCATCTCACCTAAATCTATCATTAGCTTTCCACATTCCATCAATAGCTCATTCTGCTTTTTTCTGCCTCTTTTCTCTCCTGGGTTTCTAGGTGCTAATCCTGGTGTGGTTTTCATTGTTTTCACACCTTCATTGCCCTGCCTTTCATTGTTTCTTTGCCTCTGCAACCCTTTGGTCTGGTTTTCCATATAAATAGTTGTTGAACTCTATTAAACTCCTCTGAAGGTAACGAATCTACTCCTTCCCTGGTTCCTTGATCCAAGAAACCTTCCAGATCTAGGTTCTCTTTCTCAAGTATTTCCTGTAGTTCATGGTCCTCTATTTCCATCTCACTCTGGGTCATTTCATGGTCCATCTCTAGCTCTGCTTCACTCATCATAGTTTCTTTCTATTTAATATTATCTTGTGCTTGGTCACTATCTTCTTCTTTCCCCTCCTCCACTGGACTTTCTTCCTTTGCCTGAGCTGCTTTTGTAATCCCTTCTTCCTCTTCGAGAACTTTGAACTTGTTCTGACTAGCTTGTTTTCCTCCTGATTTTTGTATCTTTGGCCCCTTTTTGCTTCCTTTTTCTTTATGTGCCAGTTTATGAAAGCTTTCAATCTCTTTCATTGTGTTATCTTTATCTTATTTTCTATTTTACTGAGAGGGCAGTCTCTGAATAGGTGCCCATGCTCATGGCATTTGTGACATCTGAATGGAATATGTTCGTAATCTACTGTTTGTACCCATTCTTCATCAAAAACTTCCAAGATTACTTCATCCGGTAGAGCTCCAGAGAGATCCATCTCCACACATATTCTAGCAAAGTATACTTTCCCCTTCTAGTGGCCTCAGAAGCTTTGACAAAATGTCCTAACTTATTTCCTATGGTAGATAAGGATTATGTTTGCCAGTAATCAAGAGGTAGAGAGTAGAGTCTTACCCAAACTGGGACCGAAGTGAAGGTCTCACACTCCGGAACAAAATTCATAATCCATGGTTGCATATATAAGCATGTTGCATCATAAAAGTAGGGCCCTCCTTCAAACACTTTGTCCTTATCTTCAATATTTACAAATACCACAGTGAAGAAACCCTTTGACCCAAGATGTAGGTCAATGCTTCCTTTTAGTTTCCATTGGTATTTAATCCACATTTGTAAAGAATTTTCAGTGGGCCATAGACCCATGAATTTACAAATGATTACATATGTCTGCATGTGGTCCCTGTGCGCTTGCAGAGCAGGATCATTTAAAACAACTCTGGGTGTAACCACAGCTCTGGGTTTACATGGTCCCTTTTGCTCTTTTTCTTTTGTTCCCTGCTCCTTGTCTTCTTCCTCATTTTCCTTAGTGGTATTATTCTCCCTTGATTTAGTGTCATCTTGTTCCTCTTCACTATTTCTCTTCCTTCATTCTGAAGGACCTCTATCATTTTCCATTGGTTTTTTACCCCTGCTAGCCACAACCTACTTGTAGGAGGGAGTGGAGCTCCCTCCTTTGCGACCATCCATGGAGAACAAACTCTATAAATTCCTGTAACCCTATTTATTCGCCCTGCGCCTCTTTCAAAAAAACGAGAATGTCTACAACCAACAATTGTAATGTAATTGTAGTTGTAATTGTCATTTTCATTTTATCCCAATCAATTGATGTGAAACATTGATAGTCACAAATAGTATGGGTAGTGCAGAGTCACTCTGTAGACTCATTTGTGTAGAAAATTAACTACGTCTGTGAAAAGAAATTGTATGTTACAAGTTTATATAAATAAATAAAATTTTATATGTTATATGCTATTTTATTTTATTTTATCAATCTTATCTACATTGACATCGTATCTAAGTAGCAAGGAATCATTTTAATAGTTTCTCCACTTCATACCCGAGCAATAAGGCATCCTTTAATCACATTCGGTGGTTGTGGATGCCCTATTTGTGTGTAAATGGGAAACCAAAGTAAAAACTTTGATGAAACTAAAGAGAAACTCTTCTTTTAAGTTTTATTTAATGTGTAAAAAAAAAAAATCATAAATCCATGAACTTGGAGGAAACTTTTTTTTTTTAAATTGGGAATTTAAAACATTGTAAATTGAATCGAAACTTTTACTCTTTTAAAAAATAAATAAAATTTTACCCATTAAAATTCAAGGATACATAAGATAGTCAAATGGACTAGAGCTTGTTTATTTGTTTGTCATCTTGAAGGCATTGTGCACACCACGAAAAAAAAAAACAAACAAACAAACAAACAAACAAACAAACAAAAAAACAAAAAAAACAAAAAAACAAAAAAACAAACAAACAAAAAACAAAACAAAACAAAACAAAACAAAACAAACAAAAAGAAAACAAAAAAACAAAACCTAACTCCTTTCTCAATCACACGACCTCCTCATTCCTAACTTCAAAAACAAGGAATCACTATATGTAAGGTCCTCTCCTACCATGTATCTATAGATCTCAGCCTTGCATCAACACTGCACACCTACCATATATCTATGGATCTCAACCTACATCAACACTCAACACCCTAGGGAGAACACTTTTTGGTACCAATTCTAAAATTCTTCCATTGCAACACCTTCGAAACATAAAGAAACAACACTGACATGCACATGCTCTGTGGGAATCCCATAAATAGCAATGGTGATGACTTGTTGTATAGAATTTTCTGTCTCACACTCTTTGACAACAACAAATTTCGTTGTGCAGAGTATGAAAGTGGCTTCACACCCCTCAATATAGCTTCATCAAGTTTGTCACCAAGTCCTTTGATGGTATTTGCAATCTTGTCTACTCTAAGAAACAAACTTGTTATATTTTCATCTTCATTCATTTTTAAGACTCCAAATTACATTCTGCAAGCTTGGAGTTTTGCACACTTTACATTAATATCTCCTTCACAGTTTTTGGGAAGCTTGTGTCACATGTGTTTATCTAAATTCCATCGCATAACCTTAACAAAT
The DNA here is from genome assembly GCA_000404065.3 of Pinus taeda. Lineage (NCBI taxonomy): Eukaryota > Viridiplantae > Streptophyta > Pinopsida > Pinales > Pinaceae > Pinus > Pinus taeda. Next base: position 8,428 of record APFE031436509.1, on the reverse strand, counting down.
TATGATTTTTCAAGACCGTGTAGAATAAAATTATAAATTTTCCATTATTTTGAGTATTCTTCTTGTCATCTTCATCAATTGGGGGAGTTGGAAGAGTTTGGTAGCCATCTACCACAATTTTCCAAACATCTGTACCAAGATACATTAGGTAGGTCCTCATCCAAATCATCTAGAAGCCATAATTATTTTGGTTGAAAAACAAAGAATTGTTTGAATAAGAACCTTCTTGGCTAGCCATTTTCTTGTAGGATCTTCCTTCTAGCTATTGGATTGTCTTTTAAGGAACTGCCTTTGATACCAATAGTTGAAGGACAAATAATATTGAGAGGAAGGGGTGAATCGGTATTATACAACTTTTAACAATCTTTAAAATATTTAAGTTATTTCTAATAATCCATATAGAGACATCATAAATTAAGAATACACACACATATATCATGAGACTCAAAGTTTTACGTGGAAACATATATGAGGGAAAACCACGAAAAAATTCTTCTTTATAGATGAGTGTTTGCACTAACCTGCATTCACATTAATTTATTAGAACAAACCACCCATCCCCTGACTTGCAGGCACCAACCGAAAGGGGACATCAATCCCCCTAATTTACAAGCACCAAATTGGAGATACCAATTCCCTCACTATTTTATATTTTGAGTTTTAATCTCTGCTAATATAATCAAACCATTATTCAAGTACATTCAATATGCTTGAGATCTACATATTTCACTTTTGATATGGTTTCTCGTCGGCTTAGAGTTTTGATATAACTCAATTTAGCATTCAAACTGCAACTATAATTTGTAGTATGATCTGTTATGGTTTTTATATCTACATAATTAGCCCTATCACCACAATATATCTGCAATTCAATCTATTCGGGATTTCTCTGCTCAAATTTCCTTACTCTCCTTCAATTGGTCAACTATTTCTCTCTTAGTCTCACTAGCTTTAGCGATTATCTTTGAGAATTTACTCTCCCTCACATATACACCATTGCAATAGCAATTTCAATTCTTTAACCTTGAATTTATAGATCATGGACTCCTTTACCATGGGTATCATTCCATGGTATTGACCCATGGTATTATGGGTTGACTAGTTCACTCAATTCAGCTTGCCAACACACTCTTAATAATTTCTTGACTTCCACAAATCGCAATCATGGCTTTCCCACTGTTATAGTGAAAATCATATTCATAATGGTTCCATGATTCATTACCTAATAGCTTTGTTCCATCAAACCTTTCAACACTTTTACTCTTTACATATGCTCATGTTCGTGACCACAAGCCTATCATACCGAAATAATGGAATACCATGAACCCTTTTCGCCCTTTACATATCCTAGAGTGGTGATGATTAGCTCTCAAAAGCTACTCCTTCACAACTCATGATTGAGGGTTGTGACTAAGCATTTATATACCAGGCTACACTATGTCGACGTCATGCCTAGGACTCATATCCCTTAAGTGATAAACATCAACACCTCATAACCTGGTGTTGTGACTGAGTGCTTATATATTGGATACTAAATACATTTTGTACTAGTTAGATCTAAGTTATAGACCATTGAGCACTCATGACCACATGTTGTGACCTCGATCCTAACATACTACTCTTATACTCCCCCTATTGCAAGCATCTTGATACTTGTACTTTAGCTCCAAGTGCTAAAGCATTAAGCACCTATGACCGTGTGTTGTGACCTTAGTCCTTTTTTGGAACCATGAATGCTGAAACGTTGACCTCTATACATGCATTTGTAGCTCTATGATTCCTAAACCTGGTAGATAGAACTTCAAGTGATGGACATTTTCACCCTTTACTGCAACTAAGGGCATTTTCCCTGTCACACTGGACTACTACATACCAAACTTTCTACCTAGTTGATAACCCTAGTCCCCTAGTATGGGGCCCACAAGGATTGATCCCTTGGCCCTTTGATTTTGGCATGTAACCTTGATTTTTTAATTTTTGTTGCGAAAACTAAATACACAAGAAAACCTTGAAAAACATAATCCTAGTGCAAGTCTTAATAATTATAGATCTTCCATGCCAATCCATTGTGGGGAAATCAGTAACTACCATCTAGTCCTTTTTCCATGTCATTTACACCACATCATCCCTACCATGTCATATCGAATATTATCATATACATTTATATACAAATATGGAATCTAGTACTCGGATACATCGGTATGGGACCCACCATTGCTATGACATCTTCCAAGTCACCTACCACTTCACATGTCGATGTCATCTTTTATGACCAATCAACATCTTCCATGTCTCTAAGTGTTGAAATTTACTTTCCAAGTTTTACCTACCAATTATCCATTCAACCATCCAAATCATCCAAAAAAGAGTGTCATGTGTCACTCATCATTGTTTCTAGTCATCATATCTACCATCTATGGTCTACATGGTATGCCACGTCATTTTGGCCATTGTTGAGCCCCAAACTTGCATCTTTCCTACACTTTTTTCTAGCTTCTTTCCATTCACCTGAGCCTCCTAAGACATCAATATCATTGCATATTAGTTATAAAAGAGCATTTAAAGTGGTTTCTTGACTATGTATTTGTGTTGTTGTTTGAACTAGATTTTTGCTTATGAGCTGCGGAATCTTGTCACTTTCCGTAGCTGGTTCAACTTTCCGCAGTTGTTTTTGTTAAAGTCTACATTGCAGGTGTCATCAGGCAAATCGAGTCACATGGGCACGTTGGAAATATCATGGACATGGGTCAGGTCCCATTGGTCCAGCCGGATCCTTTGTTTTTATTGCATATGTTTTGTAATTATTCATTTGTGTATATATTTCTAACATGTCACTTTTGCTCATGATTTTATAATTTTTGTTTAACGTTGATCAGTGTGTGCAGGTTTCAAGATAGAGTAGGTAGCCCAGGCATTTGCATATGAATTTCATAATGACTAGTGATATGGAATTGATCCTCTGCTGATTTTATTTTCCTAGTTCCTTTTAATCCCAGTTCTATTTTGTTGAGTTTAGTTTTGTTCGATTTGCTTTGATTAGTTAAAAATCAACTGCTCATTTCATTGACAGTTACCTCCAAAAGCCATAGCGAGACTACTGGCGAGGGATTGATATATGAATGTTGTGAATTGATTTTAGTTTCCTTTTCTGCAATTAGATAATTGAATTGCTCATTTCATTGACAGTTACCTCTGAAATCCATAGGGAGACTACTAGCGAGGGATTGAGATATGGATGTTGTGATTTAATTTTATTTTACTTTTCTGCGATTAGATAATTGGATTGTTCATTTCATTTACAGTTACCTTCCAAAGCCATAGCGAGACTACTGGTGAAGGATTGAAATATGGAAGATGTAATTTGATTCTAGTTTTACTTTCTTTGTAATCTTTGATTTCCTTGAGTGTAGTAGGTTAAGTTAGTTTTCCAAATTTAGATAGCAGCAGAGATGATAGTTTCATAATCAGTAGTTCCTGAATTACTTGTTTTAATTAGCAGCATCCTTTCAATTTTTTATTCAAGTGTTATTTTTCACTATAGTCTATTTTCTGAAGTGTTAAGTTTTGGGAATCTTTACAAAGGACATAACTGCCTTAAAACTTATAACCATACTTGCCTTCTAGAAACTTAGGAATTGGAATTTCATAAACCAAGATAAAAACCCCCAAAAAAGAATAAAAATCAAAAACGACAAAAGTAAGAAATAGGTTATCTTGCACATATAGTGTGCCACACTTCGTCAGCTTACGAATCCCGGATTGACAAATTAATGTAGCAATTTAGGACACACTAAATTGACCAAAAATTTGGGCGCCGTTGCCGGGGAAGTGTAACTAGGTAGCCAATTTCTTTAAAAAAAACAATAAAAAGAAGGGAAAATTTATAACTTCTTGAAATATACTCTCCTCTTGCACCTAGTGTGATCTGGAGGATCAGAAAAGACAGTTATTGGTTCAATAATTTCTTAAGTATGCTCTCTTCTTGCACCTAGTGTGATCTGGAAGATCAGAAAGAGAATTATTAGCCCAACTTAAAAAATAAAAAATGACATGCATAGAGCAAGAGATTCTAGGGGAAGGTTTATAGCTAGAGCCAAGAGTTCGATTTTCACAACTCCAGCTTCTTCAAGGCATAGAAAAGATTCACCATCATCTACTCCTAACCTTAAGATTCCTGAAATTCAAGGAGCAACAGCTGAATTAGAGGATTCTCCTACACTATCTATCAAATCTCATCTAGGAGAAGACCCTTTCTTCACTTCTACAGGAGCGCAAATTGTAATCAAAGAAGTAGAATCACCTGAAGAAGAAAAGGAAGAATCTTTCTCTCATCCACCCTTGATAGAAGAACTAGAAGACTCTGAGGAAACTATCATGACAGAAGAAGTAGTAGATGGATTTGGGGGTAGAGGTAGAGGAGGAGGGAATAATGGAGGCAACAATGGTGGAGGTGGAGGTAATAATGGGAGAAATAGGGAAGGAGATAACTCGTTTGGATTCCCTATAGTTGATGAGGAAACTCACACAATGATGAAAAATATCTCACCATCTGTCCTCCCCAACTTTTATGGATTGCGAAGTGAGGATCCTGAAACATTTTTGTTTGAGTTTGAAGTCGTGTGCCGAACCTATGACTATATGGAAGACTCTCAAAAACTCAAACTATTTCCTTCAACATTAAAGGGAGCCGCTTTGAAATGTTTCATGGGATTAGTCACCCAATCTACTAGGACTTGGAATGATATGAAACAAACATTTTTGGATAGATACCTGGATTATTGTATGCCCGCCAATCACAAGGATGAGGTATTCAAAATGGTACAAAAAGAAGATGAAAACTTGGAGGATTTACTTGAAAGATTTCAATACAACTTAAAAAGAGCAAAGATGAGCAACTTAGATGAGGAAACTTTGAAAGCCCTTTTATTGAAAGCCATTAGAGATGAATGGATAGATATTTTAAACATGATGGGGAAGGGAGACATCTCTCAACTTTCGCTTCGTGACATAGCAGAACTATGTGTCCATCTCTCAAGAGGAAAATCTAAAACAAGAAAAGGGCCTAGAGATCCTTCTCTTATCAGGGTAAACAAATCTACAACTGGATCAGTAAGTAGGGTAGAGATTGGCAATATGCTTGATGAATTCAAAACTGATATCTTAGGGAGCCTTAGTGAACAGCTAGACACCCTTAAGATTCAAAACAAGCAGAAAGCAGAAACTAATGCTCTAGCCATCTTTTGTCTGAAATGTAGGAAGAAACATGCTCTAAGGGAATGTCCCTTGGATGCAAAAGTTGTAGAAACATGTATGATTTTCTCAGAGAATCATGAGACCAAGGATTGTCTTTCAATTCCTCGACTCAAGGTTGTCTTTCAAGAAGATCCAAATTCAGTAGAATCTCTCTGTTTTGTTGCAAGAAGACCTTGGCAGGGGCAACAAAATCAAGGGTTTAACAACCCTATGAATTTTCAACCCCCACCAAATTGGAATCCTTCGCAACAACCTTGGCCCCAACCTCAAAATCCATATCAATAATGGGCACAAGGGATGCAAAATTCTTATGGGAGATTTTCTCAATTTTATCAATTTCCTCCATCTTTTCAAAATCAACAAATTCCCCAGCTTTCAAATCAAAATCCACAACTTTCATTGCCATTTCCACAACAACGACCTTCTCAACAAATCCAAATCCTCAACTCATGTTTCCATTTCAACAAAAGACAAATCAAATGCCCTCTCAGCCATTGCCAAATCCTAACAATGAAAATCCTCAGAATACTTACATGATAGAAGGACAACAATTTCCTACCTATATGATTGTTCCTCTCAATGATGTACAACCTCAGGTCTGGTAGAGTTTTAGAAAAACCCTTCTATAGATGTTCAAGAGCAAGATTTACCTCTAAGGAGGACTCTCTTAAAGTCAATAAGGGTTCTGAGGAAGCATTCTCTTTCAAAACTCAAACATCCAAAAGAGAATAAAAGTCAAACCCCACAACTCCTTTAGTTGAGCAACCTGCATCTTCATCCCACACCTCCTTTCCCTGAAAGATTACAAATTGATAAAGGGGTGGAAAAACAAATCTTGTTGCCTAACTATGATTTTCTAGATGAATTAAAGAATGTTTGTATCAATATTCCCTTGCTACAAGCCATTAGAGAAATTCCTATTCTAGCAAAAAAAATAAAGGAGTTGAGTCTCAAATGACCAGGAAGGAAACCAAGAGATACAGGAAGAATCCACCTGGTAGGAAAAATTGCAGATATCATGATGGGAAAAATTACCATGCAGAAGTATGTAGATCCAAGTAGTCCAATTGTCAAGACACATATAAATGGGATCGAAATTCCAAACACATTGATTGACTTAGGGGTCGTTATCAATATTATGAGTAGGCAGACTATGGAACAGCTTAAACTTCCTAATCTTCTTTTTACACCTACTTTACTGCAACTTGCAGACAAATCAATAATCAAACCTAATGGTGTATTAGAAGATATTTCAGTCTCCTTAGATTCTCGGGAATATCCAGTAGATTTCATGATTTTGACTCCCAAGAGTAATCTAGGAGGGCACCCGCTTATATTAGGAAGACCTTGGCTAGCCACAGTTGATGCTTTCATTAGTTGCAGATCTGGGGATATGTACATTTCTAATGGTAATTCGACAAAGAAATTCAATTTGTATCCTCCAGCAAAAGCAATCACAGAAGTAGGAGACAATGAATGGGTCGATGATGAGGACACTATACAACCTGTCTTTACCATTTCTAAAATCAGTGAAGATAGTCAAATTCTAAACACATTAGAAAATTTTGAGACATCTTCAGAATATGACCCTACACAATTTCAGTTGGATTCTGACATTGAATATCTATTATCAAGACAAATGTCTCTTTACTCTATGGAAGAGTTTGGTAGTTCTACCATTGAGATTTTTCTAGGTAAAACATTGAATATCAACAAAAATTTGGAAAAGTCACAACAGGAAAAACTAACCAAAACCTTGCAAAAACATTCTACTGCATTTTCATGGGAGTATACTGATATGAAAGGTATTGATCCTAAGACTTGCATCCATCATATCTATATTGAGGAAAACAGTAGACCAATCAGACAACCTCAGAGAAGGATGAATCCAAATCTTAGGGAGATAATGAAAGAAGAGCTCCAAAAACTTCTCAATGTAAACTTCATTTATCCAATTTTAGATAGCCGATGGGTTTCTCCTTTGGTTATAGTACCTAAAAAGAATGGTAATTGGAGGGTATGCATTGATTACAGGGAATTGAATAAAGCAACTTTGAAGGATCACTTTCCTTTGCCTTTTATCGATCAAGTATTAGATACATTAACAGGCAAAAAGTACTTTTCATTTCTCGATGGTTTTAGTGGTTATAATCAAATTCAGGTAGCACTTGAGGATCAAGATAAGACCACATTTACCTGTCCATGGGGAAATTTTGCCTATTGAGTGCTTCCTTTTGGATTATGTAATGTACCTGCAACATTCCAAAGAGCAGTACTAGGAATTTTTTCTGATCTAATTCATGATTGTGTAGAGGTTTATATCGATGATTTTACAGTTTATGGTGACTCATTTAAAGAAGCATTAGAAAATTTGGAAAAAGTACTTGTAATATGTAAAGAAACAAACCTTTCATTAAGCCATGAAAAATGCTTTATGATGTTTACTGAAGGTACTGTTTTAGGACATCATATTTCAGGGGATGGGATTAAAGTTGATAGATCAAAAGTTGAAGTCATCTCCAAGTTTCCTATTCCAAATTGTCAAAGAGATGTTAGAAGTTTTCTAGGATTTACTGGATACTATAGAAGATTTATAGAAAACTTCACTAAAATAGCATCTCCACTCTTCAAATTGCTTACAAAATACTGTGAATTCAAATGGGATCCTGATTGTCAAGCAGCGTTTGAAACTTTGAAAACAAGAATATCTGAAGCACCTATCTTGAGAGGACCAAATTGGAAACTCCCTTTCCATATTTCTACAGATGCTTCAGATACAGCTCTATGAGTTGTGTTGGGTTAAAAATATTTAGTCCCTTATGCCATTTACTATACCAGTAAAAATTTGACTCCCACTGAGTTGAACTATACTATAACAGAAAAAGATTTCTTAGCTATTGTACATGCAATCAATAAGTTCAGACATTATATAACAGGCTATGAAACTTGTATTCATACTGATCATTCTATGATTAGATATCTAATGAACAAACATGTTACTAATGGCAGAGTTACAAGATGGCTCCTACTTTTACAAGAATTCAATATTAATGTGTTAGATAGACCAGGGAAACAAAATACAGTAGTTGACTTCTTGTCTAGGATTCAAAACACTAAAGAAGATTCTCCTGTAGAGGATAAGTTTCCTGATGAATATTTATTTGCAGTAATTGCT
>APFE031436506.1:0-10728 GCA_000404065.3 Pinus taeda | reverse complement strand
GAGACAAATCCTTAATTCAATAGTCTACTAGAAGAGATGTCTACCGTACCTTAGACATAATTGCAAAGAGTGAATGATAAAATATCCATAATAAACAAAAATTATCATGTGGAAACATCCACATCCCTCAACAACATCTTGTAGATTACCTTGGTTGATCCACCTCATATAGGCTAGACCAAGGTTGCGAGAAAGAAACGAAAAAAGAGTCATTACGAAAACAATCGCCAAGTCGGGTGACGTTGTATAGTCTATCTATTCCATGATAGTCTCCTCTTTGATTTTGTGTCAACATCCTTAGATGGACAACTTCTATCTCTATGTAATGAATGTAAAACCTTTATATTAATAGAAATATTTTTGAACTAGCATACAAAAAAAATATTATCATGTGTAAATTTGCGTGAATTATCAATAGAAAGATTAGTGAATTTGGAAAAGGGAGGTTGTTGATATTTTTATATATATTAGGATTTTTTATTCATTTTGATGTACTGTTGTTTTAATATTTCTAATATATATATAGATAGTGTTATAACATTATTTATTAGGTATGTTTAATCTTAAGTTTTATATGAGAGTACAAGAGAAAATGGTTACGACATTGAATGAAGAGGGCTGACATGATGTTCAAAAAAACTATCCAGATTCAAGCTCGATAACAAAATTGAACAATTTTTTGTGGCATTAAAAAAAATATGTTGATTTATATATTCATTTGTAGTCATTTTCTGGTTTTATATATATATATATTTCATTAAAGATGTTGAAGAGACATATAGATGGACTAACAAAGAGTTTAAATTTTTTTAGAAATAAATTGTATGTTTCATGAGTAAAATTTAAAATAAGTATTTTTTGTGTACACATTAATTGGATTAATAAATATTCTTTATGTACAAATTAATTTGTTTTTTACTATTTCATATTATAGGAAAAAACCTAATACTAGTAGTTTGAGAAGCTATGTATTTTCTAGTGATATTGAAAGCATACATGTTGCACACTGGATAAGATATAGTATTTGTGATTTTATTCTTATAAATGGAAAATATGTATAAAACCATAGTCAATTAATGGTTTAAAATGCTATGTAAGGAAAGCCAACATATGAAGAAACAAATTAAATTGAGAGATCGTTATCATTTAACAAAAGTCACAAGCATTGATTAATTGTCATACATTTTAAGTGAAGGAGGTTGGATTTTATGTTCATTTTTAGATTTATGTAAGAGTTCTGAATAACCTATATGAAATCAAACTTAAATATTTAATATTTTTAAAGTTATGTTTCTACACTACCTCACTCAATTATTTCTTTTATATTTGGTGATTAGATACAAAATTAACATGCTACTTATAAAAATGGAAGAAATTGCATATCCATTAAAATTAACCTACTATAATACAATTTTATTCAACAAACAATTAATGCTATTAAAGATTTTCTATCAAAGATCTTCGAGATGAAATGCAAGAAGTCGGTTTGAGGAAAGGAAATTTTAGTGAATCTTGTGTGGAAAAATGTTAAAATAACATCAACTACCATTATATGGATTGTTTGGAAAGGATCACATAGGAGTGAAAGAGAAAAATGATCCAAAATAACATGGAAGAAAATGGTAATGAGCCTCTTGAGGACGATGAATGGTGTCGGTTAGATTTAAGTTGTGTTTGAATGACATGCTTTATTTTTCAAATTGTTAATAAGTTATAGTTGCAAGGTTTTGGCTTTGAGACTTTTATGCTAAAAATAATTCATTAGTGTTGGGACAGGGTCCCCTGGGGTAAATTTTGTAACTAATTTTGTTACCTATGTAAAGTCTCCGCATTTTGAGGGAGCAGAGAGCAAAGATCATAGGAGTCAAAAGGGACTTTATTCCCTTAGTTTGTTAGAAGATAGGATGTTTTGTGACCCACCCATGGTTCATGAACCATGGTATTGTAAAAGGAGAAGCTATATAAAGGACTCATAGGAAGTAACAAGAATTGAAGATCATTGTATGGGAAAGTAGTCTGAGGTGGGAAGTTTGTTCCTGTACTTAGGTGAAGGGGAAGGCTCTTGCAACTATGTGCTTGGAGACCTTGGTAAGTCCACAAGCTCAGTGCGTGGGGCTGTTCAGTGGTGTTAGCAGGGAAGACGTGTCTATAACAAAAAGATCGTATCTAATAATGACTATTTTGGAGCAATACTTGTGTAATTGTGCCTTTATATTTTCTTATGCAATGTATGTGTATTCGCTTTGTTTTTTGCATTTATCTAACAAAACACTTAATTGATGTATGAAAGTGGTAGATTTACATGTTTACTTGATATTATGAAAGTTTAAAGTGTTCTGAGAAGGGTTGGATTTTGTTTCTGTAAGTTACTGTAATGTCTGTATTTAGAGGGTTAGGGTTTACGAAAGTCAAGAATAAGAACTAGAAGTAACAAAAGCCCATCACATAGATCTTTGGATACAAAAACCTGGTTTTTTCACCCCCCAATACTACTTCAGGTGAGACTACAGTTTGCACTATGTGGGTTGTTGCTGAAAGGGCCAACACTTATGATTTTTTTGGTTGGCTCAACTTACTCTGAACTTGAGTCAGGACCCTTCAAGCCAACAAATGATTCCATTGCTGGGACCTGTATCTATCTGAGGAATGTATGATGTCGAATAAATGGTTCCCAACTAAGAGGGAAATTGAGAAGTGGATAGATCAGAAGCTGCACGAATTTTCAGCCCAATAAAACAAGAATATGTGCCTATTAAAGGAAGAGTGGTTGAATATATACTTATATACAGATGAGCATGAAATTTTCTTCAGCTCTTTTCCATGTGATTTACACCATTGGTTGTTGAAATTGGAAGATAGCCAAGGCACGTGGAAGTTGGACAAACCTATTGTGTGGACTCAGAGTTGGTAAGGCACCAAGAAGCTTTAGAAAATAAGATTGCAAGGGCTGTCGATTACTGGATCGATAGAATTTTAAGCGGATTCATTACTGAGTTTGCGATCGATACATTAGTAAGATATAGTGAAGATGAACGATGATTCTTCAAAGGAGCAAGAGGTAAGTATCTGAAATCCTTGAAGAATTGGATTAAAATTTTATTGTGTGAGAAAAGGGTTATGCCATTAAATTAATGTTTAGAAGAGATTTGATGGGAGCTACACAAAGTGGAAAAATGTTCAGAAGAGATTTAGATTTAGGTGTTGGATACAATACTTTGTTTGGAGCATTTGATAGTGATGAAGAAGGTAGTGTTCTAAGAACACGTCTAGGTGCATTGCAGATAGTAAAGCACGGTATCGCGGGGATACCAAATCCATCCACTCTACCTCCACCATCACCTTCACCTCACACACCTACACCTACACCTCCACCTTCGCCTCCACATCCATTATTCAACATGTCCAATGCGATGAATATGCCCATATTCAAGGGTCTAGGGACAGAAGACCCTGAACATTTTTGGTTTGTATCATATGATTTATGGAAGTCTTAGTAGGTTATAGATGATGTTTTGAAGAAAGCACAACTAGTTACTGCACTGAAAGATAGAGCACTAAGATGGTACATTAAGTATTGTTTGGCGCATCCAAATGTAACACTAGATGAGACGAAGAAGGTGCTCAATAGTGAATTTAAGAAGCCTAAGTCACAAGCTTAGTCAGTAACTCAGGTCAAAGAGATCCAACGGAAGTTAAATGAGTCTGCATGGGACTTTGATCAGAGACTAAAGTGTCTACTCCAACAGGCTAATATGCAGATCACAGATGAGAAACATAGGGATTGGTACATTGCTTTGTCATTACCCCATATGAGGTTGTCTCTATCAGAACAGAAAATTGGCACGCGGGATGAAGCATTCGAGGTTTCTATGAGCTTGGAGGCTTCACCCATTTAGGATACGAATCTAGGAGTGCAACAAATTTAGTCATAGTTATCCCAACAACATAAGGATCCGGGAGCCACTGCCGTGGCGGTAGTCCCTGCCGGGGTCTGTCACAACAAACAGCAATCAATGTGTGGCCTTCATGCTGATGAGACATCGCATGAGGTGGACGTGTGCCGCGAGTTCCATGTGAAACCCATGGTAACTATTATTTTATAATAATTCCATTTTTCTATCTTAGACGAATTTTATTGTTTTTTTATCCTAATTAACTACAGTCATATATATTACATTTATAATCAAAATTGTGACCACTCAACTATAATTATGATTAACTATTGACCATGATAATTATAACATTTTTATCTATATTTTCTTAACCCTAGATCATGATCATTATAACGTTTTTAACTATATTTTCTTAACCCTAATCAAGATGATAATATCATTTTTATCCATATATTAGTTGGACTTCGATTTTATCTATACTCAATTAGATGTGCTATACACTAATCTGTACACAGGAGACAACCCTTATTTGCTTCGACTAGTGATTAAAGTTTCATATCACATTTGGGAATATATTGTCTCCCTGGGTCGGTTAGTGGGCCTTCACCTTGACTTTCGTGTCCCACTTTTGTTTCATTTTATTCTCGTTTTCTATTACTTATTTACGCTTGAGATTTGAGATTAGTTGATGTGTCTGAATGTTTCATGGATGTGCAACACATGTAACATGCATAAGATCTCACAATTTTTTTTGTATTTGTTAGGTAAGAAATTTCTGCAGGCAACACAAAAATTGCAAAGCCAGATGTGTTCATCAAAGTTTTTCAATATAGGTGTCCAAATTTGCAGAGTTCAAATGCCAGTATTCATGAACCCTTGTTACAAGCTAGCTATCCTTTTAAGTGTGATCGCTTGTTCCAAAATTTATTGATTCCACAGGATTATCACCAGCAGTTCAGTAAGTTGCGCGAGGTAACCACAGCAGGACCATTTTTGAAGTATGATTTCCTGTTCCAAAATTCATGGATTCCACAGGATTACCTGTGGCTCGGTAATTTACGCAAGGTATCAATGGAAATAGGGAGATTTAAAATATTCAATAATTATTTATTTTTTACATACAAATGAGATGAATATATAATTTGACAAAACTTAAAAAAATGTTTAAAAAAATAGTAATTAATAGGAATTCAAGAAGCATTCACATTATGTGCATGGTGTCTTGGATAGATAGTGAAGAGGTGTGTTGTTAAGGTATTGTTAGATGTTAAATCATTGTTAGCAGTTTATTTGTGCACTTTTTTCGAAAATCTATTTATATCTATTTAATGTTTTTCACATCATATTAATGATGTAAAAGCTTAGTTTTTCTATTACTTTGTCTATTCGTCCAAAATTTTACTTTGAATGAAAATTGTAAAATTATGTTATCAATTAAATTTTATCCAAGAATAATTATTCAATAATTTTCTTTTTCAAGTTATGTGCAAAGTAAGTAAAATAAAGTTATTGTTTTAAGTTGGAGGGAACCTCATTATAAATTAAATAAATTCTAATTTTCTTTTTCAAGTTATGTGCAAAGTAAGTAAAATAAAGTTATTGTTTTAAGTTGGAGGGAACCTCATTATAAATCAAATAAATTTTCAAACTTTGGAGGATACTAAGAAAAGGAGATGAAGAGGGAAAGCGAAACACAAATGAAAAAAAAAAATAGGTGGGAAAAAAGTAATCTAATGAGAGAAAAACTTAAGGCAAATGCAATAATGTTTGTTTTATTTATTCATTTATTAAAGTATGTTTTTCTCATTTATTTAATGTAAACTCTAATGCAAAATTTTATAATAATAATTAGAATTGTAATTTTAATTATAATTTTTTTTAAATATTTTAATTTCTTTCGAAATAATTAAATAAATTTATATATTTAAAATATAATTTAAGTAAAATAAAATGGAAAAATAAAACAATGCAATAATAATTAGGTAGTGGGAAACTATTCTCAACTCAAACTAATAATAACTTTTTATCACATTCTCTACTTCAAAGATAAATCTTCCACCAAAATCTAAAAAACAATGCTCTGCTCTCACATTAACAACAACATTATATAAAATTATTAACTTTGAAAATAGATCTTTCACTTTGACCAAATTTATGATAAGGAGAAAAGTAGACTTTCAATTAACCATATAATGATTTAGTTGGTCAACTCACCTGAAAGATATAATTATAATTTTGTTCGTTTAATAAGAAGTTACACATTGTAATTACGAAGGAGGCCATTAGCATGCCATGAATCCAAGTTTCCACCACCATCACATTGGCATGGGACACAACATTCAAAGTATTGCACTTAAAGAACACAACAAGTGGCAGTGGTGGAAATGGGTGTATTATCCTGTGTGTAGGAATGTCCAACACCTCACTCTGAAGGATATACCACCACCTGCCCTTTGAAGGATATACGACCACTGCTCTTTTCTCAAGTACTAGTATTTCTACTACCTGACCCTCCAACGATGTTATCACACAATTCCAACCTAATTCCCTGGGTTCAACCATCTCATTACCTGCTCCTTCGAAGATATCGAATTCATGGGTGATTTATCTGAAAAACAACACACCAGATTAAGTCTCCCGGCCAACCGTGAGGTCAGCCATGGTGACAGTTCTTATATGGATTCTACATATCTAAACTTGATTACAACCCTGAAGAGTAATGTGGAAATAATCCGAACTAAATTACAGCATAACAAAATATTGAGAGAGGGAAGCAACGCTATCAGATAACCACCAAAATATTCAAATAAGCGAACCATAGAAAACAAAATTGCATTTAGTTAATTAACTCGTTGTGGGTCTTGGTTTAGATACAAACTTCAATTTCTATTAATTAAATTAACTATAATTAATAAAAATAATAATTAAATTAACTATAATTAATAAAAATAAATTTATAATTAGTAAACACTTCTAATATCCCAACAATTTTATTTTCATTAATTTTGAACTTAATATATAAAATAGTTAAAAAAATATACTTAATGGTAATAGCGCCATTCACAAAATTAATCCTCTTATATAAAAATCAATAAGGTTAAAAGCATTTTAGCAAAAATAAATGCATTTTTAAATGAATCCGTTAAAATCATGACAGCAAAAAAATTATCATATTAAATTATCAATAATATATCAATATACACTACAACTCGTTAAATTTTCAATAATATATAATATATTAATATATACTGTGACGATTAACTTATGATATATACTGTGACGATTAACTTATGTATACGGTAAATAATTATAAAAATGTAACCAAAGAATAAATTGAACAAATGAAAGTTATCTTTTGAAGATCAAATTTACATATCAAAACAAAAATTATTATAATTTTAACTTTTGAAAATAAAAAGTTACACTATTTTACTTAAAATATATGTAATGTAGTGAATTATTACTTAATTAATTATTATTTGATTACTCTTTATAAATTAGGAATTTTCTCATACTTATTTTAACCTTTGTTGCCCAAAAAGTTTACTCTAATAAGATAACATTGTTTAAAAAAGAAAATTCAATTTTCTATATTAATTTAAAATTTTATAAAATATAATATATTGTTAAAATTAAAAATATATTATATAGAATTGCAATGTAGTATATAGTATTTAGTAGCTTCACTATGAGTTTCTTTTATACTAATTATTATGAGTTTCATTTAAAAGTATGTAGAAAATTCTTCACTTTTTAGGGCTATTTTAAAGAGTAACTCTTTTTAACAATAATATTGTTTTACTATGGTTTCTATTTTTTATCTTTCTAATTAAATTAACATTTCTTTTTCATTATTTTAAAGATCTGTAAGTAAAGATATATCATGTCTAAAAGAAATATCTAAATAGAATGGGGAATTGAACTATTGACTTTTAGTAACAGATTCCATAACCATTATTTATTTTTATTTAATTTCAAAAAAAATCTCATTTTTTATAAGCACCCAATTATAAAGTCTTCATATAATTTACCTATTTCATTATATATAATATATATATATATATATATATAATTATAACTTTTCTTTTATTTGGATTTTGAATATTTTTAAAATTGTTATAATTAATTTTTGAAACTAATATTATTAAATTATAATGGATTTTTGATATATTTTATATTTGAAAATAAAATGATAGATGAAATTTGAGGGACTCGACATTCTGGACGCCCATGTATGGGAATCAAAGTTGAATATGGATCTACAAGTTTTAAAATTTACATAGATTTCACAGGCATATAACCATCAAGTGTTATTTATTTTATAAATGAGTGTTGTGAAAACATGGTTTCCAATGGCTCCCAATCAACATTGCTTTCAAAATCTTATCTTTAAATAAATGATCATAACTCGTTGTCTCGCTGTCATCATGAGTTCATCATATCCAATATCCTCCAAATTGCTATATTAGCTCATATCCATGTCCTCCAAATTACCAGCTCTTAATACAAAAGAAGATTCTGCTTCGATTATCAATAACACAGTGGCTATCATTCAGCCCCCGGAAGGATACTCCACTTTTCCATCTTATGCTAAGAACTACGAGGAAAAAAAAGTATTATCGTGATGAGAAACAACTTATTCTAATTAACTTTCGCATAGATTCTAATTGACCATGGCAGTGCGATTGCATTCATCTATAGGAAGATGGATGTATATCTACTATTTCCTTATATGTGACGATGATACACAACAAATAACAAAGTTATTTCAGGTAAAATGCAATTTATTTGTTAAAATGCTTTCGGATAACAGTCACTAAATCTACACTTGTAATGTTTGGTACCTCTTAATTCATAGATCTCACTTTAACGTAAAAAATATTCTATTCTAGTTCCACAGTATTTATAGAAGATGAAATTCAGTAAAACTGCATATTAGTAATTACAAAGAGCTACGCCCAATTCTAATTACACATCATTAATACAGTGTGAAATTTTAATAAAACTGCTTATTGCTTACACATCATTTTCACGATATGAAATTCGGTAAATCTGCATATTACTTAAAACTACACCCAGCTTATTAGGATACGACTGTATATAAACACATCAAATGTTGCGAAACTTAGCATATGAAGCAATTAGCATGTATTTTCCCCATGTTCACCTTAAACAATTGAACCCTATTTGAATGACCGAATTGGTTCTGCAAGGGGATTTATAGCCAGAGTCCAAGGAGCTGTGGCTGAATTATTAGCGGTCGTAATATTATGCCGAACCCCTATAAAAGATAAATTACAATCCTGTGTAAGTTAAACCAAAAAGAAACTTATGTTTCTCTAACATCACTATTAACCATATTAAAAACAAAAAATTAAACATCCAACAATCCTAAACTTAACTTACATTTCTCTAACATTCCTATTAACCATATTCAAAACAAAAAATTAAACATCCAACAATGACTTATGACTTTGTTGGCCACAAGGCCCATCTTTGATAACTTCTCAATTCAACCATTTAACCCTTTTAAATCAATGAAGAATATGATTGCGGTTAAGAAGCTTTCTTTGTTATAGGCACTCCTAAACTTAACTTACGTTTCTCTAACATTCCTATTAACCATATTAAAAACAAAAAATTAAACATCCAAAGGAAACTTTGAATTGAAATCAATTATTTTTATTTTTGGTGTGTGTTTAGAGGTGCTTTACAATTCAAGAAATATTGTGGTCACTCATTTCTAATAGTGTTGGGTTAATGGATTAAATCCGCGAAGGTCCCAAAAAAAAAACTTATAAAAATAGGGATAAATGAACATATTAAAAACAAAAATTTAAATATCCAAAAGAAACTTTGAACTCAATCATTTTTATTTTTGGTTTGTTTAGAGGTACTTTACAATTCAAGAAATATTGTCACTCATTTCTATCAATGTTGTGTTAATGGATTAAATTGGTAAGGGTCCAAAAATAAAATAAAAAAACTCATAAAAATAGGGATAAATTTGGTTTTAACCATGTTAAAAATAAAAATTTAAATATCCAAAAGAAACTTTGAACTCAATCATTTTTATTTTTGGTGTGTGTTTAGAGGTGCTTTACAATTCAAGAAATATTGTCACTCATTTCTATCAATGTTGTGTTAATGGATTAAATCGGCAAGGGTCTGAAAAAAAAACTCATAAAAATAGGGTTAAAATCGGTTTTAACCATATTAAAAACAAAAATTTAAATATCCAAAAGAAACTTTGAACTCAATAATTTTTATTTTTTGTGTGTGTTTAGAGGTGCTTTACAATTCAAGAAATATTGTCACTCTTACGGCAGGGACTACCGGCTGCATGCAGCACTTGTTTAATAAAAGACATGGTTGGCAATGACGAGAAATTTTAAATAAATTTGGAAGCTCTGTATTCCCTAATTTTATGAATATTAGTGAAGAATAATGACAAATAGGATAACAAATAATTGATTGACTTCTTCGTATTCGTAGTTTTCCCTATTAACCATTTTAATATTTTAAATTAAACTAGGTCACTTAAAACATAGTTATTATGTTCATGTTCTAACCATGTTCATTATCCTCACTCATTCTGGCCAACATGCTAATAACAAATAGGATAATAAATAATTAATTAACTTCTTGACATTTATAGTTTCCTTACTAACTATTCTAATATTTTGACTTAAATTAGATAAGTTAAAAATAGTTACTATGTGCATGTTGTAACCATGTTTATTATCTTTATTTATTTTTTTGACTTAAATTAGATAAGTTAAAAATAGTTACTATGTGCATGTTGTAACCATGTTTATTATCTTTATTTATTTTT